>APFE030245126.1:82275-96732 GCA_000404065.3 Pinus taeda
TGACAATTTTATATGAATCAGTTTTTTTGGAAAAAAAAAAAACCTTCAAATGCTATCTTTGGCTCATACAATTTGCTATTTTTCCATCTTTGTTTATTCAAAATTTTCATAAAATTATTTTATTCAACATGTCAATTTTAGCAAAAAAGTTTTGAAAACTTATTTTTTTAATTATATCCATATGCAAAATGTGTATCTATTGTGGAGTGTTTAAAATTATTAGTTTTTAGTGCCAATTATTTTATGTGTATTGAAGTATTAATTAACGATATATAAATCTGTAAAAAAATCCTAACCTTAAAATATTAATGTTATTATTACTTTAGAACTTTGCAAAAAAATACATTGCAATGAAAAATAAAAAACACATCTTTGGAAAACCCTTAAAAAAACAAACATCTTAGGACAAAAAACAGAAAGAGGAATAAGACAACTCGAAAAATGGTTAAATAATCAACATTTAAAAAAAATTGTGTATACTCAGGACATCAGAAAATTTAGTGTGTCAAAAATGTGTCTTAAAAAAAATGATGTTTTCAAAATGAGCATAAAAATCACCAACATTTTAAAAAGTTATCCTCACTTCATACTTTCAGAAATTTAAACTGTAAAAATTAAGCTCTCTAAAAAAAAGGGTTGACGCTGCATCAACACTTTTCAAAATCAACATGAAAATAACTAACATTAAAAAAAAATGTTCAAATTTGATAAATAAGAAAATTTAAAGTGCAAAAAATATGCTCCAAAAAAAGAGGTGTATTTTGAATAACTACTTTTCAAAATCGGGTGATTTTTTTGCTACCTCAAAAAAACAGGTAAACTCTAATTTTCTCTTTTGATCGGTAACTATGTTAAAAGAGTGCAAAAGAAAAATTAAGTAATTTCTAGGCTTCAAAATTGTTACCTATCTACTCCATGCAGGGGATGTTGAAGTAGAAGAATGATTTCTGATGGTGCCTATGTTCTTAGCATAGGTTTGCAACAACACGACTGGGCTTTGGAGTTTACCTGAGCAGCCAAAGTTGAACAGTGAAGACCAACCAAACTTGAACAACAAACCATTTTTATAGCTTGCTTCCCTGCTTTCCTGTGGCCTCTTTCATGTTCCCTCCTATCCCTTTCCTAGCTTTCTTCCCCGCTTTGAAGTGCCTTACTACCAACTTGCTAGCCTTTTCCTTGTTTTCTGAGTTAATTTCATTATTTGTCCCCACGTTGGGCTTGTAGCACTTACAAATTCAAAGTTCATATTTTCAACCTCAAATGACAATGTTTCTATTTCCACCTGCTCTCAACCTCTGCCACATTAACCTTGGCCATTTGATTAAGAAGAATAACATAGACAATGGTTGGGATGACGAGTTTATGTTTTATGACAAGTGGCCAAACTTTGAGAGATGATGGCAACAAGTAGTTGAGAGGTGGTAGCAAGACATTGACACAATTGCAAGGCAAGGCGATGAGTGAATCTTTGGATAAAATGTGTTTTGTTGTAAGTTTTTTTTTTTTTTCTAAGTTATGCTAATTCTATTATTGAGAAAAGATATCATACACTGAGGCCTTAGCCTGTACTTAACGATGCCTGAGGGATGGCAAAAACCGGCAAAGTCTAGATTTGGACTGCCCAAGAAGGGAAACTAGTCCGTAAAAGAAAAGAGTTAAAGAAATTAGCTTGCTGCCCACGCAAGGGAAACCAACAAAGAACCAAGTTTGTTATCAGTATTCATAAGGAGACAAAAACCAACTGAAAAGCTGAAAACCCGCAGTTTTCTCCCTGAAACACCATTGAAACAAAAACTAGAAATTAGAGTCCCAAAAAACCTGAGACACGTAGCATGCTGAGTGGAAAACTGTGTGGTGGATGTGTGGCAAGCTGAGTGGTAGACAGTTGGCATACTGTGTGGCAGACACGTGGCAAGCAATGTGGCAGACTAGGAACAAGGCAAAGATGGTGGGTGTTCGTCCACGATGAAACACCTGTACTCCTCCATGTCGCCACCTGCCTATAGCGAGGACTCTGTGTTGCCAGCCTATAATGCCGGGTGTTATTCCTTGACGAGACAGCAGTAAGGGTCCATTACCTCATCTGCATGCCGGTCCTTGTACACCTCCTTCCCTACACATCTCGTCTTCTGCTCATTGTTCCACTCCCTTGCCTCTTGGATGCTCATTTGAGCCAAATCTAGTTTGGCTTTGGTGTGGCTGCATCCTTCTATGGTGCGCCCACCACCTGTAATGTCCGGTACCCCAATTACTCTAGTGCTACCACCACCCATCATTCCCTACTCCACAATTGCACTAGTGCGTCCACCAACTGCTGTAGCCTGTTCCTCAATGATCTGCTCCGCCTCGTGAAAGAGAATGGATATAGTGGCTATGATGATGGGCTTCTTCAGGGTGGAGCAGAAGGTGAATTGGGCATTCTGGGATTGCAATTGAGGAAGGGGTGGAGTGCCTCTTGGAGACGAGGCAGAAATGGATGGAAAGTTGCTGGGAGGCGAAGCAGGGGGCATCGAGTGCAGGTGTCCTCTTCCACTACAAGTGTTTGGGTAATGCCAGGGGGCCTGCTTTGAGAGGGAGGAAGTAGTATCCGAAGCAGGAGAATGCTAGGGGTGACTCAGGCTCCCACCCTTGCAGCTGTGCATACAGTGTCGCATTCTTGGCATGCTGTCTGCACGAGTATGAGAATTCCTTCTAGAATTGGGCACAATGTGGTGCAGAGACACAATTGAACTTGCAGACTACTCAATGGAGGGAGGAATGACCAAGGCGAAGGGAAGATATAATGGCAATCCAGGTTTTGGGTGAAGTGAATGCTAGGGCCGAAATCAATGAAGCAAAGGAGGTGGCAACATCTCCCGATGGTTGTGGAGGAGCTGGGTGCTGCCGTGGCTTGAGGGCAGAGGCATTGTAGTGGCAGAGGTTGATGGATAGTTGCAGAGGTGAAATTCTCCCGAGGATTCATGTTTGCATAGAGCCAAGGTTGGTGTCGGTTAACAGGTTGGGGACAACACTTTCGTAAAGTGAATTTATGGCTATTGTGAATGCCAATTTTGGACCACTGTGCCAATCTATAGAAGGCCATGTGGTCTCACCACACGCCAACCCAGTCGGTTGCCACGTCACTGTCCTTGTTTATCACCCACATTCGGGAGTTGTACGTTAATTTTACATAAAATGTTATGAACTAATGATAGTCAAGGCTAGCATTAGTCAGCTTCGTCTTTGGTTCATGTTTTAAGTTTATCCTAACTTATTTGAAAAGTGAGTATTTCCCTACAATACGACTCCAAAGACTTCAATGCGTATGATTGACCAATTAGAAAACCTGTCAATATTTAATAGGTTGGAAAACACGTTTATAAAATATGAATGGAAAACCTTAAGTTAAAATTATCATTTTAATGGAAAGTAATGCTCGAGAGGGACACATCAATCGTTATACCTGCTACTTTTGATAGGTATAATAATTCTACTGTAGCATGGCATAAGCTTTGTATTTTATGCTCTTTACCATGGTCCTTTGCAATAAATATATTCATCACAATTTGCATATATCTTCCACCTTTCATATTCAACACACATTTTATAATACCTCTTCCATTCTCCACTAGAACGTTGCCTTGTACAAATTGCATATCCATAGTGTTAGTCAAAATATTTTATTCAACATTGCATTTGTAAACATTTTTGCCTCAATTAAATACCTTACAACATTGTTATTATGAATTTGCATTCTATGGTATGCAACATTAAATATATTCTCTTTTATGTTGCTAAACGCGTGGGCTTCACTAGGGAGACATACCATACGACATGTGTTCATATTGGGGGATATATCTTGAGGAAAAAGAGGCATAATATATTGAGCATATAATAAGGGATAAAGGTTTTTTTATATGTTGTGTATAAACAATGGAGCTCAAAGTTAATGAAACAATATAAAGGGGTATAAAAAATGTGAATGAAAGAATGGACACCTACAATATCTAGTGAAAGTAGGGGTTTTTTTAAATTGCAAAGGTATATTGGGTTCGTATTGTTAGGGGGTTAAATAAAGCCATTTTTAATATGTAGTCAAAGTATGGGTAATGTTTAGTAAGCCACGAACACACATGCTATGTCATAGGTTCATTGAGTGAAGTCCCCATGTTCATAAATAATCTCAGCAGTTGGCAGATACTCCCTTGCATGCATAGATGTGTATGGTGGTGCCATATATTCATGGTGCACTTTTGATCTTTTATTTTAAGGCATGGTCGATCATAGCCCTTGGATTATGGCTGTCAATGCATATCATTGTGTTTGAAATATCAAATATAGCACCTGACTTAGATTTTTTCATCTCGACATGATCTCCACAACCTTTTCATTATAGTCTCACATTTTATATATTAATATTGATATTATCGAATTGTGTTCACATGGAATTTAATTTGCTAATGGTTGATTGATAATTTATTAAGTCCAACCAATTGATAACTATTTGTGATATTTTCACCCATCACAACATCTTTGGTATGGGAGAATCTTTTAGAGAGACTAACTATGATCTCAATCATTATAGCTTGAATTAGTAAACCCTGTAAATATATCTAGATAATGAGATGAGGCTTTTACAAGCTTGAGTACTAAAATTTTAAATATACAAGGTGATAAAAATCATAATTCAGTCAAGTCAATTGAGTTTTGCAAATTTGGAAAATATTATAAGTAATTTTACAAACCCACATGATATGAATATTGGCCTCTTTTGAAAATTCTACATGCAATGCAAAATATAAATAGGAATATTGTTTGTCTTGTGCATATTGGCGGAATATTTTGATTTCTTCAGTGGTGGACAAAGAGAGAGACAGAATATGTACAAAATGACCTGAGATTTTGATTTTAACTTCCACTTCCTTTAAAAGCATTTTCTTCTGAAATATATTAGAGAGAGGAGTTTTATAAACATCAGCCGCATGAAGAGATGGAAGATTCCAACTTTCAGGATTTTCTACTGTCTCTAATTCCTTTTCAGACTCAATTTCCTTTTCAAAAGATCTAGAATCTACTTGAGTAACAACACGTCTTTCCAGAGTTGAAAAGGATCTGATTAAACTAGCCATTAGGAAAGTTGCAGGGCTCTGATACCAGGGAGATAATAAAATATCAAGAAAACCAACCACTTAAGTAAAAGTAGTTCCTCTAGACGGTATCTTCTAGCTCTTGCTACGTTGCACGCGTCTTCTACACCTTAGCCTCTCCTCAGGCACTTCTCTTAGTAGCTTTATTAATGCCTCTTTTGCAGCCTTACTGATACTTAGAAGAAGATATCAAGCGAACAACTCAACTTAGAGTAAAAAGGTGCGTGAAGCTTTTATTAACTCAAAAGGGAAACTTACAGAGCATTACAATATGAAAACAAGAAATATCAGAGTTTTGAAGCACTCAGTTCAACAATGCGTGCTTGTCTTCTACCAATTTCTTATTTTATAGACTCTTTCAGAGGTGCTTTGAGCTGCTTTAGATTTTCTTCTTCTTTCCTTTCTCTCCATCCTTGCCTCTTTCTCAGCTCTTTCTTCTTGTTGTTCATCATGTAAGAGCTTGAGATTGGCTAGGATGAACTCATTTTGTGCACCCAGATCATCTATAGCATTTTTAGCATAAGAACAACATGTGGTAATATAATTACCAATTTGATACAAATAGTCTAAATCGTTTGGATTTGAGGAGTTGTGTTCAACTAAAGGGGCACAATCAGCTCTTGTAGGAGGTTGCTTTGAGGAGGACGAATAAGTACAAAATTTTGTCTTTGGTGGCCATTTGCCTCCTTTTACAAAGCGACGATTAGCATATTGCCATTCTTCAACTGGGGCTATCTGGGAATTAGAAATTCTAAGCATCTTATTTACAACAAGAAAAGGCTTAACTTCAAGTATATACAATTCATTTGAAGATAATAAAAGATCGAGAAAACTATCCTCTTAACTAAAAGTAGTTCCTTGAGATGGTATCTTCTAGCACTTGCTGCGCTGTGCGTGCCTTCTACACCTTGGCCTCTCCTCAGCCACTTCTCTCAGCAGCTTTACTAACACCTCTTTTGTAGCCTTACTAATACTTAGAAGAAGATATCAAGCGAACATATCAACTTAGAGTAAAAAGGTGCGCGAAACTTTTATTAACTCAAAAGGGAAACTTACAGGGCATTACAGTATGAAAACAAGAAATCTGAGAGTTTTGAAGCACTCAGTTCAACAACGCGTGCTTGTCTTCTACCGATTTCTTATTTTATAGACTCAGTTTTCTTTTCTTTTTGGACATGACACAAAGTGGAAATAATTGAGGGTCCTCTCAGCATTTCCATAGTTCGACGATGTCTACTCAATATTTCAGTACAATAATACAAAAAGCACACTAAGGACAATAATTGAAAGTGGAAATATTTGAGGGTCCTGTCAGCATTGCCATAGTCCGACGATGTCTACTCAATATTCCAGTACAATAATTCAAACTTTCAACCATTTACAAGGAATCTATGGACTATCACCATGGTCCCTTAGGGCTACGGTCTGAGTCATAATCATCGAACTCATCAGAAGATCGATTTTCTCGCAGATATGCTTCCTCCATTATCTTTAGATATTTTTCTTCATAGTCTGGCTCGACGGCATCTTCAGCATCTTGGGACACATATAAAAACAAAACGCCCTTTCCTTTTGAAGATGTTATTGCTGTAGATGTTGTAGCTGCTTTAGAGAACTTTCCTACTTCCAACATTATTCGATCTTTGTAGGGATGATGGCTTTGGTAGGGTAACTTGAATGGGTCATCTTTCTTTCTCCATCTATTGATGTAAGATGTAGGATTTATCTCAATATCTAAGAAAGAATCTTTATGTGCTTTTGAGAAAGCTAGAATCTATAGCACTGGTAGTTCTATTCCATCCAATAATTCCCATTTAAAAATCTGGAACATACTAGTAGCTGTTTCAATGGTGTGTTGAACCTAGATTTTGTAGTGATCACTAACACCTTCCTTTTCTTGCCATCCAAACTCAAAATTAAATGTTGTGCGTACCCTGGTTGATAATAACAGACTAATCAGACATATAGTATCTGCATTCCAATTTCCTAAACTTACTCCAACTATGATTAGTGCCATTTGATTCACAGAAACTTTAAAACAAGATACTTCCCTTGTGATTCGGTTAACTTTTTGATAATATGAATTTTTTCACCCAATTTTTGCATGGGACATTATTTTAACCACCCAAAAACTCTATTTACTTCATCCTTATTTTCTACAAATGTAGAACTTTTTGCAAATTGATTTGCAAAAACCTGTGAAAAGGGGTTTGGCTCAATAGCATTCCTTATTTCTGGGATATTAAAATCGCATGGTGTAGAAAATATTTTAATATACTGTAGAGTTCTTTCTACACATTGAGATTGTCTTTCAACTTGTTCCTTCTTGCAGTAACCGTTCTTGATTTCCCAATCTGCAAAGGGCTCGAAAATTTCATACTGAGGAAAAGTATCTGAATGCATATAATCTGGATCTCTTCTTTGTAGATATGATGCTTCCATTTCCTCGAACAGATCTGGAATTCTTAAGGTCTATAAAAACTGACCAGCTTCTATCTTGGTGTTAACATCATCAAGGTCCATCATCTTAGCACTTGTAAATATTTCAAGTGCAAAATCAATACAACCAACAATTTGATAATAATTTAAAATTTGCAAGACCCAATCGTAGATTGAGTATACTGTAGGGACCATAAATCATCAAGTATTCTGAAATATAATTTGACTTTCATATTTGGTAAAGAGTATACTTTTACCAATTCAGGTTGCAATCTAAGAAGTGTGCCAATATACTTTGATTGCCAGGCTTGACATTTTTTAATTCACTGGTTTCTTCGAAGCCTGAGTCCAACTACCTTTTTTATTTCTAGACAAAGATCTTCAACATGCTTCTCGAGAATTTTGAACCTTTTTGCAAGGTGACAATATTGTCTGGCTGATCTGGAATATCAAAAATACTTCCTCTGACTTTTGTCCGGCTGTGGCCAATTCTATGAGCTTTATTCATTTCCTCGGTAAGAGCATCGGTAATATAGTTAGAATTTCCAGGAATCCATTCTACATCAAAATCATATTGTTGGAACCAAATTTGCCATGATAATAATCTTCCTCTTGCCATAAAATCAAAATTTTAGGTGCTTCTGTACAGATTGTGTCTCTCTATTTGTTTGCCACTGAAGAAATAAAAAAATTTCACTAATATGCAAAAGACAAAAAATATTCCTATTTACATTTTGGAGGTATAAGAATAGGTTTGGCCCTTTTCTTTAGACATGGCTTAAATACTTTTTGCATGTCTGAAGTTTTTGATACTGGACACCAGAACTATGATTATTCTAGAATAGGTACCATTGTTGGTAACCTATCTACTGGTTCTCAATATGGAACGATTTTTCCTGACTACTCTATTAGTCTTACAGATCCTCATCTAAAGGATTGTTGGAAACTGATGGTAGGAGTTCAAGGATTACAGATGGTTGATAAATGTGAATATTTATCTGTAATAATTCATACATCCTTCCAGTTGACTAATACAGTCCATCCGAAATTAAAATAGCCAGTGCTCAGAGATTGTGTGTCAATTGGTTTAAACAATGCATAAGTAGAGGGAGTGTCTTATGATTTTATAGGTTTACCAAATGACTGGTATTTTCAATACAAGTCTTTAGCTAATGAAAAGAAACCAGGAAGCTTGAGGAGAAGAGCTTCATTGCAAGAAGGTAAAATAAGAATACTTCAAGAAAAGCCTTCCATCCCGCGACCCATCATTCATCCGAGAAAATATGCATTACCAGTCTCAAAATCTACAAAATCCTCTCCCCAAACAGCCAACACTTCTAGTCAACCTATGTTATCTTCAAATGAATTGTATATACTTCAAGTTAAGCCTTTTCTTGCTGTAAATAAGATTTTTAGAATTTCTAATTCCCAGATAGCCCCAGTTGAAGAATGGAAATATGCTAATCGTCGCTTTGTAAAAGGAGGCAAATGACCACCAAAGACGAAATTCTGTACTAGTTCGTCCTCCTCAAAGCAACCTCCTACAAGAGCTGATTGTGCCCCTTTAGTTGAACACAACTCCTCAAATCCAAAAAATTTAGACCAGTTGTATCCAATTAGTAATTATATTACCACATCGTGTTCTTATGCTGAAAATGCTATAGATGATATGGGTGCACAAAATGAGCTCATCCTAGCCAATCTCAAGCTCTTACATGATGAACAACAAGAAGAAAGAGTCACGAAAGAGGCAAGGATGCAGAAAAAGGAAAGAAGAAGAAAATCTAAAGTAGCTCAAAGCTCAAAATTTTCTATAGATATGTCGACCCCAAATTTTTTGGATTTAGAAGAAACAGAAGCTAGCACCTCTAAAACACCTTTCACACCAATGAAAATAGAGTCTATTCTAGAGCAGCCAAGAAAAACAAAAGCAGAAATAGTAACTCTTGAAAATGTAGCATCTAAGTTTCAATCTTTTATCGTGCCATCAATCCAAAAAGAAAATTTTGTTAAAGAAGTCCAAAAATATCCTAGAATAGAAGAAATCTATTTTCTTCTAGTTCTAGTGGTTATATTTTGGATTTGGGTAAATCAACAAATCTAGCTGAATCAATTCGAATATGGATCGGAACGTTATACCGAATGCAAGTAACTACAAAGCTCGATAATATGTCCATATTTGTTCTAGAAGAGAAAAGAATGGCCAGAATAGTTTATGACTAGCGGATTGGACCTCCTGAGTCAGAACGACAAGCAGTCATTGCAGTAGGAATTTCTACTCTAGAGGTATTACTGAAAACACAGTTTGTCCCCGATCCAATAGATGAGAAGAAGAAAATCATTACAGACCTTGCTAGAATGGAACTGAAAGATTTAAAATAGCTTGAAGCTTTTGGTCAAGATTTTATGGCCAAAGTTTACAAAGAAAATCTTTCAAAATTTCTGTCAAAATCACCAGGAAATCTAGGAGATCTGATTTCTAAAGATATTGAGCTTCATAGCAAAACACTAGATCAGATTTACTGGATAGATCTTTTATTCAGGTGTCAAGAGAAATTCAAATATATTTGTTGGCAAAAACAAGCACATGATATAACTCCTAGTGCTAATGTTTGTCATGTTGCTTTGCCATGGACACCATTTAAGAAAAGGAGAAAACATAAAAAGGTATGGGAAATTCAAGAACAAGAAAATTGCAAATCCCAAATGACCTTTTAAAATTTCAGATTTCTAAAGAAGAGGAAACAACCGAGAACCAAAAACAATTGTTGTTTCATATGCAAATAGGAAGGACACTATGCTCGTGCTTGCCCAAAAAGCACATCCGGAAAATTGAAAGCATGTGTAGATATTGAAGAATTTTGTGATGATTGGTTTGTTGTACAATCAGAAGAAGAACCATTAGATATATATATGTTAACTGATGCTTATTTTTCAGAAGATGAAGAGTTAGTCAATTTTGTTCAGAAAATGAATATTTGTTATGATTGTTCTATTGAAGAATTTTCAGTTGAAGATGAAGAAGAAGAGCTTCATTACAGTGAATAATTTGAGACTGACATAGATAGTGTTGAAAACAGTGAAAAAAAATCTTTATGTTGGTCTCTCCTACCAGAGAAAGACAAAGGAAAACAGGTTATCCCTATTCTCCCTCAGTTAAACTCTTTTTGTCCATATCAGAAAAATATTGGACAAACATCTTCAATGCCAGTTCTTGAATTCGACCCACCAGCAGAACAAAATTTCTTAAAGAAAATGTTGAAAACAAATAATCTTTTGTATATACTAGTCTTCGTGTAGGTTAAAAATAGTTGGATAGATCTTGATGCATTTATTGATACCGGTGGCTCAAACAATCTTGCCAGACCATTGTTGTTTAAAGGATTATGGAAACCTCTCCAGAATATCCTGATTTCAGAAACAATCGGAGGTACAATTAATCTTACTCATTATGTGGATAATATTTCTTTAAAAATGAGTGGTAAGATTGTCAAGATATCTGCTATACAACATTACGACACATCTGCCAGTTTAATTCTAAGTATGCCATTTATCAATTCTATTTTTCCTGTGACTATTAGCGAAGATAAAGTTATCTTCAATTTCAAAAAACAAGCAATCTTGGTTCTAAGATTAAATTTTTCAGACTCTGAAGTAGGAAAAGAAAGCCAGAAGAAGACCAACACAAGAAAGCCAAAAAATGATTCCAAAGATTGGCAAAAAGTACTGCAGATTTATGAAGAAAAGGAAGCTCTAAAAAAAAAAAAAAGTAGCAATAGATCTGCAATGGACTTAGGAACAAATCTCTATATATCAGCAGTTAGTTAAAAGCTACTCAGAAGAGCCTCAGAAGTTTTTGGAAAAGGAGAGCCCCAAGAAAGAAATTGTGACCATGCATGATAATGAAGTAAAATGTAAGTTAATTCCTTGTAGTCCTTTTGATGAACAAGAAATCAAAAAATAGATTGAAGAATTGTTGAAGTTGAGATTGATTGAACCAAGTGTTTCTCATTATTCATGTTCTGCATTTTTGGTTCGCAATCATTCCGAAATAGTTCGAGGTAAAGCAAGAATGGTAATTAATTTTAAACAATTTAATGCAATCACTCAAAGCTTTCATTAACCTTTACCTCGTCAAGAAGTAATAATGCAGAAAATTCAGAAGAGTAAAATCTTTAGTAAATTTGATATGAAATCTGGTTATTACCATATTCAGATAGAAGAAGCAGACAAACATAAGACATCATTCACATGCCCTGCAAGATTTTTCCAATGGAGAGTTGTTCCATTTGGATTAAAGAATGCTCCTGCTTTCTTCCAGAAAATAATGGATTTTATATTTGGTAAGTATGATTTTATCATAACTTACATTGATAATACTTTAATGCATAGTCCAAATTTACAAACACATTTAGCTTATCTAGAAATATTTTTTAAAGAAGTTCAAGCTCATGGTATTGTCCTCTCAGAAAAGAAAATGGTCTTATTCCAAAATGATATTGATTTTCTTGGAATTCATGTAATCAATGGACATAGACAGATGCAACTGCATGTGCTAGCAAAGCTTGCTGAGTTCCCTAACGAACTCAAAGATACCAAAATGATTCAGATATTTTTGGGTGTTTTAAATTATATCCATAAATACATTCCCAGGCTATTTGAAAAAACTACTCCTATTCAAAAGCATTTAAAATTAGGTTGGTCTAGTCAAGCCACTGCCGCTGTCAAAAATCTCAAAGAAGAATGTAAGTCCCTGCCAAAATTGCACCCTCCAGGAGAAGGATTGTTAATTTTACAAATAGATGCCTCAGATGATTTTTGGGCAGTTGTTCTTTTTGAAATAAAGGAGGAAAACAAAGAAGAAGAATTATGAGCATATGCATCAGGGGAATTCCTCCCCAATCAAAAAAATTGTTTTGCTGCTGAAAAAGAAACTCTTGCAATATTTAATAGCATTCAAAAATTTGAATTGTATCTTGCACCAAGAAAATTCTTGATTAGGACTGACTCAATGAATTTTAAATATTTCTTGTCAGAAAAATTATCAAGACAGATGGCAAGAGCAAGATTATTATCATGGCAAATTTGGTTCCAGCAATATGATTTTGATGTAGAATGGGTTCTTGAAAATTCTAACTATATTGCCGATGCTCTTACCAGGGAAATGAATAAAGCTCATAGAATTGGCTGCAGCTGGAAAAACGTCAGAGGAAGTATTTTTGATATTCCAAATCAGCTAGACAATCTTGTCACTTTGGCAAAAAGGTCCAAAATTCTCGAGAAGCATGTTGAAGATCTTTGTCTAGAAATAAAAAAGGTAGTTGGACCCAGGCTTCGAAGAAACCAGTGGATTAAAAAATGTCAAGCTTGGCAATCAAAGAATATTGGCACACTTCTTGAATTGCATCCTGAATTGGTAAAAGTATACTCTTTACCAAATATGAAAGTCAAATTATATTTCAGAACACTTGATGATTTATGGTCCATATAGTATACTCAATCTATGATTTGGGTCTTGCAAATTTTAAATTATTATCAAATTGTTGGTTGTATTGATTTTGCACTTGAAATATTTACAAGTGCTAAGATGATGGACCTTGATGATGCTAACATCAAGATAGAAGTTGGTCAGTTTTTACAGACCTTAAGAATTCCAGATCTGTTTGAGGAAATGGAAGCATCATATCTACAAAGAAGAGATCCAGATTATATGCATTCAGATACTTTTCTTCAGTATGAAATTTTCAAGCCCTTTGCAGATTTGGAAATCAAGAATAGTTACTGCAAGAAGAAACAAGTTGAAAGACAATTTGAATGCGTAGAAAGAAGTCTATAGTATATTAAAATCTTTTCTACACCATGGGATTTTAATAGCCCAGAAATAAGGAATGCTATTGAGCCAAACCCCTTTTCACAGGTTTTGCAAATCAATTTACAAAAAGTTCCGCATTTGTAGAAAATAAGGATGAAGTAAATAGAGTTCTTGGGTGGTTAAAATAATTTCCCATTTAAAAATTGGGTGGAAAAATTCATATTATTAAAAAGTTGAGCGAATCACAAGGGAAGTATCCTGTTTTAAAGTTTTCTGTGAATCGAAAGGCACTAATCATAGTTGGAGTAAGTTCAGGAAATTGGACTGCAGATACTATGTGTCTGATTAGTCTGTTATTATCAACCAAGGTATCCACAACATTTAATTTTGAGTTTGGATGGAAAGAAAAGGAAGGTGTTAGTGATCACTACAAAATCTGGGTACAACACACCATCGAAATAGCTACTAGTATGTTCCAAATTTTTAAATGGGAATTATTGGATGGAATAGAACTACCAGTGCTATAGATGCCAGCTTTGTCAAAAGCACATAAAGATTCTTTCTTAGATATTGAGATAAATCCTACATCTTACATCAATACATGGAGAAATAAAGATGACCCATTCAAGTTACCCTACCAAATCCATCGTCCCTACAAAGATCAAATAAAGTTGGAAGTAGGATAATCCTCTAAAAATAGCTACAATGTCTATAGCAACAACATCTTCAAAAGGAAAGGACATTTTGTTTTTAGATGTGTACCAAGATACTCAAGACCCCACCGAGCCAGACTATGAAGAAAAATATCTAATGATAATGGAGGAAGCATATTTTCGAGAATATCAATCTTCTGACGAGTTCGATGATTATGACTCAGACTGCAACCCTAAGGGACCATGGTGATAGTTAGTGGTGATTTTGGGGGCGAATGTTCGTCCTTTGGAGAAATTAAGGGGTTTTAAATTTTTAGTGGGCGAATATTTTGTATCATAGTACATTTTTACAAATCACCTCAAATAGCCCACCTTATTTTAAGGGAGAGGGTAAAAAAGGTAAATTTAGCCTTGAAATTAGGAGTTA
>APFE030245126.1:97656-141906 GCA_000404065.3 Pinus taeda
TTTTCTTGGTTTTATATATAGTATTAGGTTTTTTCTCATGCTTTCTGTGAATGGCACGGGTGAATTTTATCTTACACCCACTAGATTATTGATATGTAATTTCGGTAATTTGATTTCAAAATATATTTTAAAGAAATGCAATGATTTCATTTGTGTATTCAATAAACACAATATTTTATAATTGAGTAAAATATTCGCCATGCGTGGTGAGAGACTCGGCAAAAAATTATATATACATATCATATTATTGATAAAATCGCCTTCCATTTTTCCTATATACCATGGAGATTTGGCCATTTATTATACATGTAAATTTAGGGGGGGTTCTTAAAATTTTCCCTGGTGATAGTCCCTAGATTCCTTGTAAATAGTTGAAAGTTTGAATGACTGTACTGGAATATTGAGTATACACCATCAGACTATGGCAACGCCGACACGACCCTTAAATATTTCCACTTTGAATTATTGTCCTTAGTGTCCTTTTTGAGTTATTGTACTAAAATATTGAGTAGACACTGTCGGACTATGGAAATGCTGACAGGATCCTCAATTATTTCCACTTTGTTTCATGTCCAAAAAAAAAAGAGTCTATAAAATAAGAAATTGGCAGAAGACAAGCACACGTTGTTGAACTGAGTGCTTCAAAACTTTGAGATTTATTGTTTTCATATTGTAATGCTCTGTAAGTTTCCCTTTTGAGTTAATAAAAGCTTCGTGCACCTTTTTACTCTAAGTTGAGTTGTTCGCCTGATATCTTCTTCTAAGTATCAGTAAGGCTGCAAAAGAGGCATTAGTAAAGCTACTGAGAGAAGTGCCTGAGGAGAGGCCAAGGTGTAGAAGACACGTGCAGTGCAACAAGTGCTAGAAGATATCATCTCAAGGAACTAATTTTACTTAAGAGGTTGGTTTTCTTGATCTTTCGTTACCTTCAAATGAATTGTATGTAACTGAAGTTAAGCCTTTCGTTTTGTAAATAAGATGTTTAGAATTTGTAATTCCCAGATAGCCACTGTTGAAGAATGGCAATATGCTAATCGTCGCTTTGTAAAAGGAGGAAAATGGCCACCAAAGACGAAATTCTGTACTACTTCGTCCTCCTCAAAGCAACCTCCTACAAGAGTTGATTCTGCCCCTTTAGTTGAAAACAACTCCTCAAATCCAAATGATTTAGACTAGTTGTATCAAATTGGTAATTATATTACCACATGGTTTTCTTATGCTGAAAATGCTATAGATGATCTGGGTGCACAAAATGAGCTCATCCTAGCCAATCTCAAGCTCTTACATGATGAACAATAGGAAGAAAGAGCCGAGAAAGAAGCAAGGATGCAGAAAAAGGAAAGAAGAAGAAAATCTAAAGTAGCTCAAAGCTCAAAATTTTCTATAGATATGTCGACCCCAAATTTTTGGGATTTAGAAGAAACAGAAGCTAGCACCTTTGAAACACTTTTCAGACCAATGAAAATAGAGTCTATTCCAGGGAAGCCAAGAAAGACAAAAGAAAAAATAGTAACTCTTGAAAATGCAGCTTCTAAGTTTCCATCTTTTATCATGCCATCAATCCAAAAAACAAATTTTCTTAAAGAAGTCCAAAAATATCGTAGAATAGAAGATCTATTTGCTTCTTACTCTAGTGGTTATATTTTGGATTTGGATAAATCAACAAATCCAGCTGAATCAATTCGAATATGGATCGGAGCATTATACCAAATGCAAGTAACTACAAAGCTCGATAATATGTCCATATTTGTTCTAGCAGAGAAAAGAATGGCTGGAATAGTTTATGACTGGTGGATTGGACCTCCTGAGTTAGAACGACAAGCAATCGTTGGAGTAGGACTTTCTACTCTAGAGGTACTACTAAAAACACAGTTTCTCCTCGAGCCAATATATGAGAAGAAGAAAATCATTACAGACCTTGCTAGAATGGAACTGAAAGATTTAAAATATCTTGAAGCTTTTGGTCAAGATTTTATGGCCAAAGTTTACAAAGCAAATCTTTCAAATGATTCAGTTTAGAAAATTTCCTTTCTGTCAAAATTACCAGGAAATCTAGGAGATCTGATTTCTAAAGATATTGAGCTTCAAAGCAAAACAATAGATTCGATTTACTAGATAGACCTTTTATTCAAGTGTCAAGAGAAAGTCAAATATCTTTGTTGGCAAAAACAAGCACATGATATAACTCCCAGTGCTAATGCTTGTTGCACTACTTTGCCATGGACACCATTTAAGAAAAGGAGAAAACATAAAATGTATGGGAAATTCAAACCAAGAAAATTGCAAATCCCAAATGACCTTTTAAAAATTTCAGATTTCTAAAGAAGAGGAAACAACTGAGAACCAAAAACAATTGTTGTTTCATATGCAAACAGGAAGGACACTATGCTCGTGCTTGTCCAAAAAGCATATCTAGCAAATTGAAAGCATGTGTAGATATTGAAGAATTTTGTGATGATTAGTTTGTTGTACAATCAGAAGAAAATGAATATTTGTTATGATTTTTCTACTGAAGAATTTTCAGTTGAAGATGAAGAAGAAGAGCTTCATTACATTGATGAATTCGAGACTGACACAGACAATGTTAAAAACAGTGAAATAGAATCTTTATGTTGGTCTCTCCCACCAGAGAAAGACAAAGGAAAATAGGTTATCCCTATTCTCCCTCAGTTAAACTCCTTTTGTCCATATCAGAAAAATATTGGACAAACATCTTCATTGCCAGTACCTGAATTTGACCCACTAGCAAAACAAAATTTCTTGAAGAAAATGTTAAAAACAAATAATATTTTGTATATACCAGTCTCCGTGCAGGTTAAAAATAGTTGGATAGATCTTAATGCATTTATTGATACCAGTGGCTCAAAAAATCTTGCCATACCATCATTGTTTAAAGGATTATGGAAACCTCTCCAGAATATCCCGATTTCAGAAACAATTGGAGGTACAGTAATCTTACTCACTATGTGGATAATATTTCTTTAAAAATAAGTGAGAAGATTGTCAAGATATCTGCTATACATCATTACAACCCATCTCCCATTATTTCTGGGTATGCCACTTATAAATTCTGTATTGCCTGTGACTATTAGCGAAGATAAAGTTATCTTCAATTTCAAGAAACAAGCAATCTCGGTTCCAAGATTAAAATTTGCAGACTATGAAGTAAGAAGAGAAAACCAGAAGAAGAACAACACAAGAAAGCCAAAAAATGATTCTAAATATTGGCAGAAAGTACGGCAGATTTATGAAGAAAAGGAAGCTCTAAAAAAAAAACAAAAAGCAGCAATAGATCTGCAATGGACTCAGGAAAAATCTCTATATATCAGCGGTTAGTTAAAAGCTGCTCAGAAGACCCTCAGAAGTTTTGGGAAAAGGAGAGCCCCAAGCAAGAAATTGTGACCATGCATGATAATGGAGCAAAAGGTAAGCTAATTTCTTGTACTCCTTCTGATGAACAAGAAATCAAAAAACAGATTGAAGAATTGTTGAAGTTGAGATTGATTGAACCGAGTGTTTCCCAATATTCATGCTCTGCATTTTTGGTTCACAATCAGTCCAAAATAGTTCGAGGTAAAGAAATAATGGTAATTAATTAAAAACCATTGAATGCACTCACTCAAAGATTTCATTATCCTTTACCTTGTCAAGAAGTAATAATGCAGAAAATTCAGAACAGTAAAATCTTCAGTAAATTTGATATGAAATCTAGTTATTACTAGATTCAGATAGAAGAAGAAAATAGACATAAGATAACCTTCACATTCCTTGCAGGATATTTCCAATGGAGAGCTGTTCCATTTGGATTAAAGAATGCTCCTGCTTTCTTCCAGAAAAGAATGGATTTTATATTTGGTAAGTATGATTTTATCATAACTTACATTGATGATATTTTAATCCATAGTCCAAATTTACAAACACATTTGGGTCATCTAGAAATATTTTTTCACGACGTTCAAGCTCATGGTATTGTCCTTCCAAAAAAGAAAATGGTGTTATTCGAAAATGATATTAATTTTCTTGGAATTCGTGTACTTGATGGAGATATACAGATGCAACTGCATGTGCTAACAAAGCTTGCTGAGTTCCCTGATGAACTCAAAATACCAAAATGATTTAGAGATTTTTGGGTGTTTTAAATTATATCCATAAATACATTCCCTAGCTATCTGAAAAAACTGCTCCTATTCGAAAGAATTTAAAATCAGGTTGGTCTAGTCAAGCCATTGTCGCTGTCAAAAATATCAAAGAAGAATGTAAGTCCCTGCCAAAATTGCAACCTCCAGGAGAAGGATTGTTAATTTTACAAACATATGCCTGAGATGATTTTTAGTCAGTTGTTCTTTTTTAAATAAAGGAGGAAAACAAAGAAGAATAATTATGCACCTATGCATCAGGAGAATTCCTCCCCAATCAAAAAAAGTATTTTGCTGCTAAAAAAGAAACTCTTGCAATATTTAATGGCATTCAAAAATTTGAATTGTATCTTGTGCCAAGAAAATTCTTGATTAGGACTAACATAATGAATTTTAAAAATTTCTTGTCAGCAAAATTATCAAGACAGATGGCAAGAGGAAGATTATTATCATGGCAAATTTGGTTCCAGCAATATGATTTTGATGTAGAATGGATTCCTGGAAATTCTAACTATATTGCTGATGCTCTTAATATGGAAATGAATAAAGGTCATAGAATTGGCTGCAGTCAGACAGAAGTCAGAGGAAGTATTTTTGATATTCCAGATCAGCCAGACAATCTTGTCACTTTGGCAAAAAGTTTCAAAATTCTCGAGAAGCATGTTGAAGATCTTTGTCTAGAAATAAAAAAGGTAGTTGGACTCAGGCTTCGAAGAAACCAGTGGATTAAAAAATGTGAAGCTTGGCAATCAAAGAATATTGGCACACTTCTTGGATTGGATCCTAAATTGGTAAAAATATACTCTTTACCAGATATGAAAATCAAATTATATTTCAGAACACTTGATGATTTATGGTCCATAGAGTATACTCAATCTATGATTTGGGTCTTGCAAATTTTAAATCATTATCAAATGATTGGTTGTATTGATTTTGCACTTGAAATATTTACAAGTGCTAAGATGATGGACCTTGATGATATTAACATCAAGATAGAAGTTGGTCAGTTTTTACAGACCTTAAGAATTCTAGATCGATTTGAGGAAATGGAAGCATCATATCTACAAAGAAGAGATCCATATTATATGCATTCAGATACTTTTCCTCAATATGAGATTTTCGAGCCCTTTGCAAATTGGGAAATCAAGGATGGTTACTGCAAGAAGGAACAAGTTGAAAGACAATTGCAATGTGTAGAAAGAACTCTACAGTATATTAAAATCTTTTCTACACCATGGGATTTTAATAGTCCAGAAATAAGGAATACTATTGAGCCAAACCCCTTTTCACAGGTTTTTGCAAATCAGTTTGTAGAAAGTTATGCATTTGCAGAAAATAAGCATGAAGTAAATAGATTTTTGGGGTCATTAAAATAATTTCCTAGGCAAACATTGGCTAAAAAAATTCATATTCTCAAAAAGTTGATCGAATCACAAGGGAAGTATCATGTTTTAAAGTTTTCCGTGAATCAAAAGGCACTAATCACAGTTGGAGTAAGTTTAGGAAACTGGACTGCAGATACTATATGTCTAATTAGTCTGTTATTATCAACCAGGGTATGCACAACATTTAATTTTGAGTTTGGATGGCAAGAAAAGGAAGGTGTTAGTGATCACTACAAAATCTGGGTACAACACACCAGCGAAACAGCTACTAGTATGTTCCAGATTTTTAAATGGGAATTATTGGATGGAATAGAACTACCAGTGCTACAAATGCCAGCTTTCTCAAAAGTACATAAAGATTCTTTCTTAGATATTGAGATAAATCCTACATCTTACATCAATATATGGAGAAAGAAGGATGATCCATTCAAGTTACCCTACCAAAGCCATCATCCCTACAAAGATAGAATAAGGTTGGAAGTAGGATAGTCCTCTAAAGTAGCTACAGCATCTACAACAACAACATCTTTAAAAGGAAAGGACGTTTTGTTTTTAGATGTGTACCAAGATGCTCAAGACCCCGCCGAGCCAGACTATGAAGCAAAATATCTAAAGATAATGGAGGAAGCATATTCGCGAGAAAATCAATCTTCTAACGAGTACGATGACTATGACTCAAACCACAACCCTAAGGGACTAGGATGATAGTCCTTAGATTCCTTGTAAATAGTTGAAAGTTTGAATTATTGTACTGGAATATTGAGTAGACAACATCGGACTATGGCCATGCCGACATCACCGTCAAATATTTCCACTTTGAATTATTGTCCTTAGTGTGCTTTTTGAATTATTGTACTGAAATATTGAGTAGACACCGTTGAACTATGGAAATGCCGACAAGACCCTCAATTATTTCCACTTTGTGTAATTTCCAAAAAAAAAAAAGAGTCTATAAAATAAGAAATCGGCAGAAGACAAGCACGCGTTGTTGCACTGAGTGCTTCAAAACTCTGAGATTTATGTTTTCATACTGTAATGCTCTGTAAGTTTCCCTTTTGAGTTAATAAAAGTTTCATGCACCTTTTTACTCTAAGTTGAGTTGTTCACTTGATATCTTCTTCTAAGTATCAGTAAGGGTACAAAAGAGGCGTCAGTAAAGTTGCTGAGAGAAGTGCCTGAGGAGAGGCCAAGGTGCAGAAGATGCGTGCAGTGCAGCAAGTGCTAGAAGATACCATCTCAAGGAACTATTTTTACTTAAGAGGCTGGTTTTCTTGATCTTTTATTATCTCCTTGGTATCAGAGCCCTGCAACGTTCCTAATGGCTAGTTTAATCAGATCCTTTTCAACTCTGGAAAGACGTGTTGTTACTCAAGTAGATTCTAGATCTTTTGAAAAGGAATTAGAGATAGTAGAAAATCCTTAAAGATGGAATCCTCCAACTCTTCATGCAGTTAATGTTTATAAAACTCCTCTCTCTAATATATTTCAAAAAAAAATTCTTTTCAAGGAAGTGAAAGTTAAAATCAAAATCTCAGGTCCTTCTGTACAAATTGTGTCTCTCTCTTTGTTTACCATTGAAGAAATCAAAAAAAAATTTCCAATATGCAAAAGACAAAAAATATCCCTATTTACATTTTAGAGGTATAATAATAGGTTTGGCCCCTTTATTTAGACATGGCTTAAATACTCCGTGCATGTCTGAAGTTACACAAATAAGCCTTTACTCTCAAGAAATCAACACTCAATAATATGACGGCTTAAAAGGATTCATGCGCAATTCACTTCCTAACAAGATAATGCGCCTAATATGACTGAAATTTCCATTAAATGCTAATGAGGGTGTGGGTTGGGGATGTAAATTCAAAAGATGAGGATCAAGTCAAAATGGGCTTAGTATTTCACTCATAATTATGATAGTTTAGGGTTTTAAAAATGTAAGGGTGAGACTACACCTTCATAAACCCTAATGCATTCAACGCAATGAGAATGGAGATGAAGAGAAAGAGGAACATGTACGATGTCTTGGAAATAATACTGAGAGGGGGGGTGAATCAGTATTTACAAATCGATAACTTTTTAATTTCCATAATTAGATTTATATATGCTACTTCAGTGAAGGGAACTTGCGTGTGCACGCAATTGTTCTTAAGGCAACTAGCGTATATCTAGAGAACTTATGATTCAGTTAATTCATCATATGTTGATCTTTAATCAGTGTATCAATACTTTATTAAACATTAAACAATAACCATGTGCAGTAATATTGTGGCCACCAACAACCCCCCTCTTTTGTTTGATATTAGCAATAACACCAAGCAAATAGGGGACCCTTAGTAAAAAATTCAAACAAACATCTCTATGAACATTTTTGTTTTTCCTTAGAATTTTATCGCAGCAAAGCAAGGAAACATTTCTTTTATGGGAATAACAAACTATGAAGGAATGTTGTGAAATTCATCGCATCGCATTCACCATAAGCGCCCTTAAATAAGAAACTTAAGAAATCCCTGACGGCTGATGTGCAACATCGCATATCGCAACATCGCGTAAAGCGGCACACAATAACACAAATCTGCGATCTGCGATCTGCGATGAGCGCGAATTTCCTCAACGCGGTATTCAAGGAAAGCTGCCCATTAATCAGAATTAAACGTGCGCTTTAAAAAAGGAAATTAATGATTGTACGAATGGCTACTTTTCGTTTTTCGAAGAGTCAGTTCACTTTGAATGTCATAATTATACACACGCAAGATCTGAAGCTTTCATGTCAATCTTTATTTCCATTACTCTTTTCCTTGACACAAACTATAAAATAGGAAATAACATGGAGCAATTTTGCAGGAAACATCTAAGGGAAAGGGGAAAGCGCAAATGCTCGAAGGACACATAAGAGATCTCTTCAGAAAAAGGCGCCGCATGCGATAGAACCACAGACTCTAGAGTATCACTCAATAGATGCTAATGACCGACATGTCATTTGAAGCTCAAAACTAAAGGCGCACAAAAGCAGCATGATTACAAGAAGACCTGAAACTTACACGCCAAAAAGCTTGCCACGAAGAACAGAGGCAGTTTTCAATCCAGAGAATTGCTTAGAAAGTAAAGTCTTTTAACTCATCAAGTCATTCGCAAAGACAGAAACCAAAATAGCAAAAGCAGAACTAGTCTGAGGGAAACTTGAGTTATTTCCAAGTAAACATCAAGTCAGCGGGAGATTCTCTAAAATATCTTATAGTTTACCAGAAAGTTGTGCCAACTCTTGTTACTTCTATTTTTATAGCACACACGAAAGGGGAAGGCAACCAACCGACTCTTCTCAGGTGAATGCTGCATGCTTACAACACTAAGGAGCAAATACAGAAATAGTTCAAAGTCAGATTTAATTTTAGAAATAATTTGCTTTATCAGAAGGACGGTCATTTGAAAACCGCATCCTAAATTTATGTAATCAAGTTAATTAGCTAGCAGTATTTAAACCCTTCTCAGGCATTTAGAGAAGGGTCCGGAGATTTATCAAAAGCCCGTCCTTAGAACATGCACTTTTGTGCCCTCGGAGGTGGTTTTGATGAATGGATGGATCAAGGTTTATTAATGTTTGCGTTTGATATCTGCTACTGATGTTGCACTTCTGTACTCTTAGTAGATGTTAGAGCAAGGAGAGATAAATCATTGTTGCTTGAAGCTTATGAGTGTAACCAGTCATAAATGGTACTTTTATCTCTTGACTATTCCTACTTATGTTCTTTAAGTAACTTATAGTTTTAGTTGTTTATATGTCATTGTATGAATGTATGGGTTATCATTTGGCACTTTTGTATGGTGGAGTCATATTGTTTATGTCTGACATATGAATAAATTATTATGCGATATGCTGTTCAAAACTGTTTTGCCTAACTTCTTATGCAAAGTGGTTTATCTTTAATGATTTCTATTCTTATGATAGCTGAATAATCTTTATTACCAGTTATTGTTCGAAATCTTTTTAGATCGCATAATAGAAGATATACACCCCGGGTTAGTGTAGATTAGATGTGTTGTTTCTCACTAGATTACAATAGCGTAGAGTTAGTTTAAAGAATCTGAATTAGATTAGCTTTAAAATACTCTTAGATCAGCATAGTTCAAATCTACACACACACACACACCCAAGATCGGGAAACTGGTCCCGTTATCTCCAGTCGGACCCGCTATACCAAACGGATAAGGATCGGCCAACCAAGGTCCGGACCGGGTGGGTATCCCCCTTGTTGTCAACCCGATTTTCGGGGCTTTAACACCAGTATACAATGATGCCTTTTGGACTTAAGAATGTACTAACGATATTCTCGCACGTAATCATCATGGCGTTCAAACAATTCATTCACAAGTTCTTGGAGGTATATTTTGATGATTGGATAGTGTTTGGGCTAGTAAAGCACCATGTAGCCAATTTGCGCTTGATGTTGGATACATGCCACAGGTATCAGATTGCACTAAACCTGAAGAAATGCTTGTTTTGCGTCCCTTTTAGGAATCTTGCTGTGTCATGTGGTATGCAGTCAAGGAATTATGGTGGATGCTGCTAAGATCATGTAATAATTAATTTGGAGGCACAAAAGAAAATTTAGGCACAGAACATCCAGCTTATAGCCGCAGTGGAAAAATCCTGCAGAACAGTACCTGAACTTCATATAACGGAGGAAGCGCCTTTGGAGACAAAGATTAGAAAGCTGGTTGTAGGTGTGCACGATGCCAAAATGAAAGTTGCTAGAGTTCAGTTCGAGATGAACCTAAAAATAATTGAACTGGAGTTCAACTCATAACCTTCAACTCTGCCAAAGGTAAGGGAACATCATGAAGCCACTGTAAAGGAGGGAGTCACAACGGTGGATGCCATGGTGGTGGACCGCGCCGTGATTTTTTATTAGGCTATGAAGGTAGTCACGACCCTGCAGGAGGATCCCACCCTACAGGTCTTGAATACAAAAGTTATCGAGCTCCAGCAGCAATATGATGAATTAAGGTCGACGACGTGCACTATTGCTACATGACAAGGCCTTGCCAAGCTGCAGGAGGCGAAGCAACTTCTTATACAGGTGGAAGCAGCGCAGAAGAAAGATGTCGTTCTCAAGGCTAGATTAGGACCTTGGTTGCATGAAGCCTACATCATCTCCACCAATATTCAGGAGAAATTGGTGAACTTGCAAAGTGCGCATCAAAAAATCCAGCAGGACAGTGTAGGACCAACCACAGAGCAACTGGTAGAGCAGATCAAGCAAGAAGCCACGCAGAGCTGCTGAAGTAGAAGTTGCCCAAGTGGGGCTGGGGTATATTTGTAGTAAGATCTCTGCACCAGCAAAGTGACTCGAGGGCAAGTCACGATCTTTCTGTTGGGGGCCCGTTGGGATGGGGTCCCCTAGGGTCAATTTTGGGGCAAAATACCAATTTTTTTTGTATAAAGATGTAAAGTATTCGCAAGTTGTGGTCGCAGAGCACGTAGACAATTAAAAAGTCAAAAAGTTTTTACCCTCTTTTATGTAAGTTGAGTAAGATTTTGAAGATCTACCCATGGTCGGTAGACCATGGGATTGTATAAGTAGGTGCGTCTTAGGATGTCGAAGAGAAGGGATGAGGAGGCATGTAATGGGTCAGTAGAAGAAAAAGTGTAGGAGTCTTAGAGGAGAAGGAAGGCTCTGCAGCTGTGTGTGTAGGGGCCTAGAGTAGAGTTTGCAAGCTAAACTGAGTATTGATAAAGAAGATTATTGCAGAAATTCTTATGCTTTGCCTATTTACTTATGTTATGAATGATTGCACTTTATGTCGTGATGAATGTTGGGCTTATGAAATAGTGATGTATTGATGTGTGATCTTACACAATTTATACTGTTATATGAATGCAATTACTATTAACTATTTATGCAAATATTATCTTGTTGTATGTGGAAGTTATCAAACACTTAAGTCGATCGGGGTAATTACTAGGTTAAGAACGATCTTTGGTGCTTGTAAGTAGCTGATTAGTTTGTTCAAGGTCCGCGAAAGACAGTCATAGACCTTCACGGAGGTCTATAGGCTGGTTAAAGGAAGTTATATTGATAAGCCATAAGGGCTTATCGATCAGCACGAAGGAAGATTTAGGGAACAAAATGACATCTCGCTAATCTCTGGGTTCGAAAACTTGGTTCCAGCACCCCCCCATACTACTTCGGGTGAGACTTCAATCTGCGCTCTACGGATTGATGCCGAAAGGGACAGTAATGTAGGGATTTGTTTGGTGCAACCAACTCTGAACCTGGGTCAAGACCCAATAAGCCAATACTGAAGATGGCATGTTTAGTTATTGCATTGGATGTATAGAGATATTTACCAATTTTATTAGTGGGAGGGGTATAAGGTACCTGGTAATCATCATCAACAGTCACCCAAACATCTTTGCCCAAGGACATGATGTAGGTTTCCTTTCTTAAGCTCCATAAGGCATATTTTGTTCCATCAAACTAAGGAGGTTTTCCTAATTATTTGATAAAGGATAGCTTCCAAGTGATCAACCTTATGATGATTAACTATTCCCAAAAGGAAACTACTCTTATTCCAATTTTTAGACTTAATTTCACACTAAGAAGTGGGATGAATTAGTGTATCAACCAATTATACTCATTTAAGAAAATTTACAATTTTATCACAACTAAAAACATAAAGAAAAATTAATAGGCATCATCATCACATCAACACATGTAAACACAAGATGTACGTGGAAATCATTACAGGAGAAAAACAAAAATATTTGTGTCTTCTTCAATTTATTATTACATAGACTTGTAGGCACCAACCTCCCATGGGAGCTTCACTCAATGAACCTATAACATAGCACGTACATTCGTGGCATACTAAACAATACCCTTAATTTGACTACATATTGGAAGATACCTCTAAAAATCACATTATTTAACCCCTTACCAATACAAACCCAATACACCATCCCAATTTTAAAAACCCCTAATTTTACTAGATATTATAGGTATCCATTTTTTCATTAACATTTTTATACCCCTTTGTATTTTTTCATTAACTTTGAGATCCATTTTTTATACCTGACAATATAAAAACCCTTTACCCATTATTATATGATCACTATATTTTGTCATTTTTTCCTTAATATATACCCCCAATATGAATACATGTATTATGGTATTTCTCCCCCAGTGAAGCTCCCCTGCAACCTCCAAAATTAATTTTCAGGTACAAACCCCCAAAATGTGTAAGCATTGTCTTGTTGTAGGCTATAACCTGTTTGAGGCACCAACCTTGATGATATGAAAACATCGACTTATAATAGGCTCCAACCTAATTGAGGAACAAACCTTGATGGAGGCACACACCTCCTTCTTCAACCTATAGTCAACAAATTTTCATGATCTTCAAAACTATATCCACAAGCTCAATAAAATATACTTCCAAAATCTGATCATATCATCACAGCTTCTAATTGTTCTTCAAACATCAACAAAAACCCATTCTTCACTTCCCGTTTCGAAATTATACCTACTCATGTAGCCCAAAATAATCAAATTAATACAACTTGTCCTCAAAAACCTATCCTCGTAACTTTTCATGTCCTCCACATTAATATCAACAAAATTAAAGCCATAACCCCATTTTCAAAAATCAAATTGACCTCAAATAAGCCCACAAAACATGACAAAAATGAATTGTTCTACAAATTCAAACTTTTCAGCATGTGTTCTACAAAATGTGCCTTTTCTGGTGAGTATTCTACAAAATGTACTCGTTCAGTTGGGCAAAGAAATCAACAAAATGAACACCTATGGGTAGAAAAAATTCGGTGAGCCAGGCTGAGATCAAAACCTGTGACCTCCTGTCACACAATAAAGTTATATACCTATTGCGTTATTGTGTTCCTTATTCAAACCTTCCAAACTTAAAATCATTTTATCACAACTTATATGATACAACCAAAACATAAAGCAAGATTTAGACCTGAACTTGTGACCAATAGACCAAACTTCCAACCAAAGTTTTAAACCAACAAACCAAAGTGTTAATCATGTCAATTCAAATTATGGGTTAAATATTAAGCTAATGTGCTAACCAAAGAGAAAACCAACAGCAATGTGCCAACCAGGACCAAGTGAACACCAGAGTGCCAACCACTGTGACAAGAAATACATTGTTTGTTTAAATCAAGTGATAACCACCATGTTGAGTAGTGCGTTTAAATGGGGTGAAAACCACTATGTCAAGCCATAGTTCCAAATGTCAGACCGAAGTTGCAACAATACGAAAAATTAAAATGGAGTGTCAACCATTGTGTCAAGCCATAGTGCCAAATTTCAAACCAGAGTACCAACAAAGTGATGACCAAAGTGAATTTCCAATACTTCCAAACCTCGAACTAGAGTGCCAATGAAGCACCAAACAAATGAAGTGCGAACAGTGCCAAACCTCAGATCGGATTACCAATCAAAACATGAAAACTCATATCGTAATAATAATGAAGCAAATTTCCAATTAATTGCAAACCCTAGAAGGAAGTGTCAATCAAAACATGAAATCTTGGATCAAAATTCCAATGAAGTGAATTTCTAATCATTTCCAAACCTCAAATAAGAGTTTCAATCAAAACATGAAACCTCAAATCAAAATTCCAACGAATCAAAGTGTCAATCAGTGTCAAAACGTAGATCACAAGTCAACACTAACAAAGAAAGACCATATTAAACTTGATCATGTGACATTAAATCTATAACTCTTCATTCAAACCATAGTGGCATCCCCCTTTATTGGTCCCAAATACCATATTTAGACCATGCACTTACTCTCAAATTGATTTGGTTGAACCACTCATTTATATAATAGTCCCTAGCTTGGTATTCTTACCATATCATAGAATCATCTCTTTATATATGATATTCATCTATTAGGTTACGATCAATAATGGAAGAAAGAGAGTATCAGGTAGTTAGTTAGGTAAAGGATGACCTAATTGAATCTCACCATCTTGCATATCCTTTCATTGAACATAAAGTGTAATTACATATGCCCATAGGAGTGGTGTCTTCGAAATCATAATTACATATATAATATCTTTGTTGGGTGAAATATGGGGTATATATAATGGACCAACATTAAAATATCAATCTGGGGTCTATGGACTTTGAGGCACATCACTTGAAATGCCAAAGATGGACTTCAGTCACCTATAGAAAAAACCCTAATATGTGGAAAAAATGTTCATGCCTTTGGATTCATGTACTAGCCAATTCCTGCACTCAAAAGAAATATTTAGAAATGAAATCATAAACACCAATTCTACAATATATCAACAATTGGAAGCAAGCCCTAATAACAGAAAAGAAAACCTTAATTATTGATCAATTGAAATTAAGCCTTACCTATTGACAATTTAAAGAGAAAAAATTAATGTATTGAATTGCAATCCCTAGTTACTAACTTACTAGAAATCTAAGCATTAACTCTCTAACTCACAACACTATTTTTGATTAACCAAAAACACAAGGGTGAAAATCTATTTCTCAAGCTAACATGATACTTAAACTACAAATGAAAAATCTCTCAAATTTCTTACACTAAGTTCACTGAATCCTATGTGCAATTTAAAGGGTAAAAATCCACTCCAATCAGTGTGCAATGATAAAGCTAAAAGCATGGCTTGAAACTATTCTTAGTGCAATTTAAATTTATTAGCTAAATAACCAATCACTGTGTGCATGAACAAAGACAATCCTCACTCGAAACACACTTCAATAGATGATCTATCAAAATCAAACTTAAGGATTGGAAACTATGATAACAATACTCATGCAAAAGAGACATAGAAAGCAAAGCACCTCGTATCTAAAAATGCAAATCTAGTAAACAATTTTCAAACAAGGCTACACGTATCCAACTTAAGTGGTTAAAGTCTCCCCCTTTCAGTGAATGTATCTGCACTCAATATGGATTAATGTTACAAGTGCATGTTTCTCATAAGTGTAAATCATTGTTTGAATAACATAGTGCATAAGCATGGTGAATTAAGTCAATAGTGATTAAATATATTAATTGGGTGAATCATAGAACCATACAAGATCACACATATATATTATGTTTTGTACCCATCCACCATAAACCATATAATATCAAAATGCTCAAATAATGGTTCCAAGTCTCTTTCCATGTCTTTAGTAACTAGGGTTTTTATTATTACTAATAAGCCTCATATTAAAGATATAGAACAAGTCTCAACACTAGTCAAGTTTGACAAGGTTATTAACTCATTTAGAAATTCTGAAAGTCTTGGTATGTCTCTTCCAACCCCAAGTCACAATGGACCAATGAGATTTCAGAGGTTCGTAAACTAAATATATTCATATGGTGGTAGGGATTCTCATAGTTCAAAGGATCTTTCATTCTCGTGTAATTTCTTTGTGGCCAGATCTCATTACAATATATCATATCTATGATGAAATTAGAACCAAAGTGATGTAAAATAAACCTCTTGTGTACAAAACAGAGTATTGTTGCAATATATGATTAATTTTCCCACAAAATTAGACGTGATGGTTCTCTTTATCACACAACCAATAAATACAATGCTTATTAAAAATATATCACACCTCCAACTTCAACACTTGGATCTAAATACCCCTTTATCATCATTCAAAATGCTACCTACATATAGGGAGAAAGCAACCTATGAAGAATGACAAACACAAATCTATTGAAGTGATAAATGAATCACATAGTTGATACACCAACTATGTAATAAAACTCAAACCAGATCTACAAACCATGCACAAAAAAATATAGAAATATAGAGGTGTCAAGCTGCTTTGGTGGGACATACCAAGCCAACTCACACCCTCCTTTAAAATCTTAAATCATAGGGCAGAGGTATTCATAAATCACACCAGTCATGAGAAGAAAAAATTGACATCAAAATTATTCTATTACATCAAATAAATCTCTATTACGTAAAGAGATAACCTCATATACAGTTGAAAAAATGTGTTGGGGGGGGGGAGGGGAGAACCCCCAGGACTTCAATCCAAAAAAATAAGAGTGTAGAATGGCTTGTTGTCCAAGATCCATATCTTTGTTTGTATAACTTTTACATTACAAATTTGGCTTTAGACAAGCAATCCTTTGCAAACAAGATCAAAGTTGGATCCCAAAATTTTTCCATCAATCAATAAAACCATAATATAATCAAGGAAATTCATATCTGATATGTAATTTTACATTTTTTTGCAAATTTGGGCATAATTTTACAATTCTCGAAAATTTGTGTTTTTTTACAAAAATGCCTCAAATAACCCTGTGTAACTCACAAACCATGATGAATTTTGGAAAAATATTTGAAGGGATCCTAATTTTCCATATTGTCAATAACATCAATGCTTCAGAATTCTAGGATTAGCTCTTATTTACAAGCAAATCGAGGAGAAAGTTGGCAATTTGAAAACTACAACAAATTTGGGGTTGTAGCATTAATTAATTTCTAAAAATTGATCCATGTGACTTGGATGCATTCTAACTCACGTGGAGGTGTTAAAACATCATTATGGACAAAAATGTTGCCCGAATTTTCCCAAAAATGTGCCAATACATTGAAGCCCCAAATTAGTGCAAGCATAGACCAGAAATAGAAGTTGGTGCAGGAATTGGACTAGTGCAATATTGTTGAGTGAAATTGACCTAACATGATTGTGTACAAGTCATACATTAAACAATATAACATGGTTATTTTTATACCCATCAGTCATGCATATGACCTCCTCTTTTGATTGCAGGACCTGGTGCAGAAGGTTTGGTACCTAGACATAATTAAGCCTTTGTTAACAACAATTTGATGTAATTATTATTGAAATAAAGGAAATATGATCAATAATAAGCATTTACCTTATCATGCCCGACTTTAATGTAATTAACCCAAGAATGCACAAAATGATGCTAGTGACCATAAAAGCTAAGTAAAATCATGAGGGATTTCAGAGAAAAAATGTTGTATAAAACTAGACAAAATAGAGTCCTAACATCCCCCCATGTTGATCATCTTGCATGTCCTCATGCAAGAAAAACCTTTGACAAAGACCGAAGTTAATCAAAATTTTATGGCTATGGTTTCTCTATTAGAATCACCCTGCATTGACTTAAACTATAGGGCTAATTGAGTAAGAGCATGTAGGTAAGTGTCATATGATGTTGAATTATTTTACATCAATAAGATAAGAAAGACTTGTGACCAAAGATTCAACGATGTCAAGACTAACCTTTATTATTCCAAAAGAGTGGCTAATGCTGGGGCTACCAAAGGAATGCTAACAATGTTGTTACTGTAGGGATAGTGTCATCATGAAATAACCATCCATCAAAATTTCCACAAGCATCTTGTGAGCAACCTTAATCAGTAGTTCTTCATCTCAATATTCCTTTAAATAAATATGGAAACATGGAAAAAGAATGATAACAAAATGATACCTTCCCAAGGTGACCATATTACCATTATCCAACATATAGTTGAAGCTCCTCTTGTTCTAGAAAAGTGAATAACCTGCACTAAGGGTCCCATGTCCATGAAAACCTTCTTATTTCTAAAAGATAGAACTCCAAAGCACATTACTAGAAGGATATTAAAGTCAATCTCAAAGAGATTAGATAATGAGTTCAAGGAAAGACAAAGACGACCATGTAAATTATAGTGTAAGATTAACTTTAATACCACAGGCATGGCCACTTCTACCAGCGTGAATCTATAGCCTCGATAGGGTTTCCTTTTAACCCAATGAAATGCATGTGCCCCATATATTACATATAGATTCAAATTCATTTAAAAGAATTTACATTGGTTTAGAAATTAATTGAAGATCGTTGTCCTGGCTTGGTAAATAACTAAGGATAGTGCCATTCACAAGAACTAACAATAATGAACAAGTCAGCTCATGATGAGACATCTTGTCTTCCAACTTTTCAACTGAAATCCATTACCCTCACTTGGTGACTAGTAGGGGTAATGTCATTCTTGTTAGGTCCCATGATCATGGTAGGCTAGCTCGTAATTAGACCTCCTATCCCTCAATTAATCCTTTTAAAATGAAAGATGATTATGATTAACATTAAATAGGTTTTTGAATAGGTGGGGAGGAAAATCTGCTCCTTAAGAGCACAGGATAGCATGAAAATTTTTTAATGACTAATCTTCATTGGTTGGTCTTGCTACCCTAAAGACTGATTTTAAAGAAAGTGTCTCATATAATAACTGAAATATTCCTCAAGTTAATGATGCTAGGGTTCTCATGAGAGATAATTAGGGTTTTAGACGAGTGGTCCACCATAGGAGGCTTTTCATCAATACGTTCGAAGAGAAACTTGATTGTTTTCTTGGATAGCAACTTGACCAAGTGACTAGGCTAGGGTTATGGTTTTGGCTTGTGAATGGAAAGTACTAAGCATAACAATGAGAAATCCCCCTGAATGACTCCTTGGAAGACCAAATAATGTGAATAATAACCACCCAATAAATGATCAGTATCACTTTACAAGATATGAGGTATTAAGATTGAATTCCTTCTGATAAGACTTACCACAAGAGTGCATAATAATGGAAGTTTCAGCAGTTGTTCCTTAATGAATTTTAGTTTCAACAGTGTTGTTGTAACTATTTTATTTTAGATGGCATCCTTATTTATTTCTTCTATACTCTTCTACTTGAATTTAAAGAAACAAATGTCTCCTTCAAGTGTAGGATTACTTCCAGTGTAACAATGTGTGTAACGGAATACTAAACATTCTCACACTCGACTTCAAAATGTAAAATTCAACACATACCTAAGTATGAGAAACTAATTTATTTAATTGATATGGTACCAAGATTTTTCGAATGATGAGGGAATGGGGTGTGTTGAAGATTGTTTAGAACCATGATTCAATAGGACCCACATATTCATGGTTCTCTAACTTATACAAGTCTTCCACAACTTGATGTTTTCTCTCTTCAGATTGACAAGGATGGTTAAGGGAAATTATAGGGTCTTTCTCTTCATATTGTTCATGATCTTCAACAACAGTTTTCAAACAAGTTTTAATCATAGATTTCTATTGGCATTATGATACAAGTGTTGTCCTTGATGGCAACTCACATAGATGACAGTTCACAGTGCAACAAGTTAACAACAAAGGATTACAGATCAAAATCCAGAGATTGAAGAAAGAGAATGGTTTAAGAAGTATATGTTGGTTCACTTTGTTCAAGCAGTGTACACACGTTGGTTAACAAAACAAAAGGAGCGTATACGTATGAACACACTTTCACAAAAGGAAAAGCACGTATGGGATGGAAAATCAAGGTTTGAGTGTGAGGTATTGGTCTGAGGTTTTGGTCCGAGGTATTGGTCTGAGGTTTTGGTCTGAATTTTTGGTCCGAGGTATTGGTACAAGGTTTTGGTCCGAGGTATTGACAAAGGATCTAAGTATATAACAAGGAGAAGATCAAAAGGCTAAGTGTTCAAGTAATGCATATCTTATGAAGAGAAAAGATGCATGTTATGGGTTTCTGGTGCTTTGCTTGATCTGAACTAAGGATGAACCTAAGAGGTTGATGATGGATGATATTTGATGATGGATCAGGATCATAAGACCTGAAATGTATTATCATTATGTGGTCTGATCATGGATAATCTAGATTTGGATGCTAATGCATGTTTTATTCTGTAAATGTTATGATCTGGGTATGGCTGAAGTCTAGAATAGCTGTGAAGTTTTTAGTTAGTATTTGCAAATGTATACGTTGTTTCACCTTCGACAAGGCACGTATACACGCCAGTTCAATACTTAAAAGTAACATATACATTATTAGATATGATGTTTGAAGTTGTAGTTGGTTCTGGTTGTTGATGAAGATTTCTAGGTTCTGCTCCATGTTTCGGTGACTGTGTTCTGGTGACAGTGTTCTGAATGTTCAGATTGATTAATTATGATTTGTGTTAGTGTTGATGGGTTTTCAGTGATTGGTTGTATTGGAGTGGTGATTGATTTTGAGCTTCAATGTTGTTGATGGGTCCAGTATGAAAATTGGATGAAACGTGGCCTTCATATTGTGTTGTTGTGTACCAGGAATATCTGGTTTGAAAATTAATGAAACGTGGTCCCTGGAGGAAGAGAGAAGGTCATAGCCTTCTGTATGTCAGTGCCTACGTACTGGTAAACATATTGGCTAGTACAAGAGCCAGGGGGTTGAAGCTCCCTTCCAGTAACAACTGGAGAATGAGTGAAGGTTGGAGCCTTTTGTAGGCCGGCACCTACATACTAGTAAACATATCGGCTAGTACAAGAGCTAGGGGGTTGTAGCTCCCTTCCAGTAGAAGCTGGAGAATGAGAGAAGGTTGTAGCCTTCTGCAGTTGGGTTCTTGCATACTGGTATGAGTATGCGCCAGTAAAAGATTTTAAATAGGTTTTTCTTATATTAAAAGAAGACAGAGACGACAGAAGCAGGTGGCTTTTCTCCGGCATTGGGTTTCCACCTTAAATCTTGGTGTTCATGTGTGTTGCTTATGTGTGATGGCTTATTTTTTTATTACTACACATGGCTACTGTTTAAATGGTTAATAAAGTACTGATTAAATATCAACATATGATGAATTAACTAAATCATAAGTTCACTTGATATAAGTTACTTTCCTTAAAGATGGTTGCGTGCACACACGAGTTCCCTTCATTGAAGTAGCGTATATAAATCTGAGTATGAAATGTAAAATTTATTGATTTGATAAATATTGATTCACCCCCCCCCCCCCCCCCCATATTAGTATTATTCCCAACAATTTCTCCTCTAATGGTTTGTGGATTAAAGTTTCTTCCCAAGGTAAATATTGTATGATAGTAGGGGAATCTTTTGAATACACTCCTCTCCCCTCTATAAAAGATATAAAATTACATTCAATAGGGGAGCAAGTAGGAAAAATAAGTGTTTTAAATTGATGTGCAACTTGATTGTTGGAATTAGGGTTTGGTTGCATAAATGAATTGGACCATAGATAAGGATAACATGGTGGTGCATTGGATGGGAATTACAACTGTTGTGGCTCGGGTAATGGAGTTTGCAAGGGGAATTTCCCAAAATAACAGACTCCAAACTATCCTTAAGGCTATGGGAATATCTGGCTTAATGGAGTGGGCCATTATGGCCATATGGTGGGGTGTTGAATTAGAGGATGATTATAAGTCTTCCATGAAACTGTTGGGTTATATATTTATTGAGGAACTTGCTGCATACAATAAATGTTAGTACAAGTATTAAATGATGACGATTTTTGAGTTATACTTGAGAGTTGATTTATGTCCTTACTTGATTCCTTAAATTATTGTTGAAACCCTATCAATGATGGGTAAGAATTTATCAAGTGATCCTCCTTGCACTACTTTTGTTATTCTTGCAAATCATCCAATTGTAAATTTAGGGAGGCTTTTGTAACCCCTGATTTTATAGCAGATTTCAAAAATATAGAGGAAATTTCTCGAGAATTCTTACCAATTTGGAGATTCCTCTTGAATACCTAATTCATAATTCACAAAAATCATCAAATGGTAAGTGAAAAACACAACCTACTCCTATTAGATTTAAGGGTTCTAAAAATTCATCTTTGATTTCTTTGAGTTGTTTTCAAGGTCTCTTTTGCCAAATGTTTATGTTTTGATTTTTGAAGGTTGTATCAAAATCACTCCACATAGTCCTCCAAAATTTCATCTTCTGCTCGTATCATTCCAAAAATATCTTCACTGGCTTAGCAGTAGTCTTGATACATCTTCAAGAATACAGTCTTCATGTCTTCCCACATTTGAATGAAGTTCCCTCAAAGTCTCATGAACCATCATAGAGTTGATCCTTTAAGAGTAAGAGGAAACACTTGCAACCTTTGAGCATTAGTAAAATAGCCATATCCTATACAAAGTATGTCAAACGCAAATAAGAATGTATTTGGATCTTCATTTTCCAAACCATGAGATTTTGGTAGAGAAGATGGGGGAATATTGTGCATTTGTGCCACTCCTCCTACATCTTTGATAGGAAATTCAAAGGTAATGATGTGTGCCATTTCATCCCAAAATAGAAGAATTTCTCCATATATTACTTCAAGACTCCTTGTTCGAATGTTCCTACTAACCAATTAGTGAAATAGGTGCATTGGATGATTTATATTAGCCTCAAGTCCTCATTGAAAAATACTTCGAAATATGATTTTTTTATTATCAACAAGCTAGTTGGGATATTCTGTTAGCACATGGATAATTATATATAGTGGGGATTCTTACATAACCCTAAAACTGAAAACAAAATGTGTAGGAAAGAAACAAAAGCTCATACGAAAAACTAGCTAAAGAGCAAACCAAACTATAACAGGTTACCAAGGTCAATCCCCTAAGCGCCTCCCCAGCAACGATGCCAAAATTTTGGATACAATATAGGGTATAATGGATCAACATTTAATTTTCAATCTAGGGTCCATGGACTTTGAGGTGCAACACTGGAAATGCCAAAGATGGACTTCGGGAACCTGTAGAACAAAACCCTAATCTCTCAAAGAAATGCTCATACGTTTGGATTATATTTAGAAATGAATTCATAAACACCAATACTGAAATCCATGAACAATTGGAAGAAAACCCTAAGAACATAACAAAAAAAACTTAATTATTTATCAATTGGAAAAAATCCATACATATTGACATTTTAAAGAGAAAGCCTAATGTATTGAATTGCAAGCCCTATCTACTAACTTACTAAAAATATGAGCATTAAATCTCTAACTCACAAGAATGTTTTTATCAACCAAAAACACAAGGATGCAAATCCATTGTTCAAGCCAATATGGTACTTAAATTGGAAATGGAATTTCTCTCAAATTTCCTTTTTTAAGTTCACTCAATCCTATGTGCAATTTAAAGATTAAAATCCACTCCACTCTGTGTGCAATCATAATGCTAAAAGCATGGCTTGAAACTATTCTTAGTGCAATTGAATTTATGAGCTAAATAATTGATCATTATGTGCATGAACAAAGACAATCCTCACCTCGAAACACACTTCAACAGATGATAACAGTAATCATGCAAAAGAGACATCGTAAGCAGAGCACCCTGTATCTAAAAATGCAAATCCACTAAACAATTTTCAAACAAGGCTATAAGTATCCAACTCAATTGGTGAAAGTCTCCCTCTTTCAGGGAATGTCCCTGCACTCAATATGCATTAATGCTACAAGTGCATGTTTCTCATAAGTGTAAATCATTATTTAAAGAGCATAGTGCACAAGCATGGTGAATTAAATAAATAGTGATTAAATATATTACTTGGGTGAATCATAGAACCATACAAGATTAGACATATATATTATGTTATGTACCCATCCACCATAAACCATATAATATCGCAATCCTCAAACAATGGTTCCAAGTCTCTTTCCATGTCTTTAGTAACTAGGTTTTTTATTATTACTAACAAGCCTCAATTTAAAGATATAGAACAAGTCTCAACACCAGTCAAGTTTGACAAGGTTACTAACTTCTTTAGAAATTATGAAAGTCTTGGTATTTCTCTTCCAACCACAAGTCACAATGAAACGATGAGATTTCAGAGGTTCATAAACTAAATATATTAATATGGTGGAAAGGAATCTCATAGTTCAAAGGATCTTTCATTCTTATGTAAATTCTCTTTGACTAGATCTCATTACAATATATCAGATCTATGATGAAATTAAAACCAAAGTGATGTAAAATAAACCTCTCCTATGTACAAAACAGAGCATTGTTGCAATCTATGATTACTTTGCCCACAAAATTAGACGGGATGGTTTTCTTGATCAAACAACCAAATAAATACAATTCTTATTAAAAATATCTCACACTTCCAACTTCAACCCTCAGATATAAATACCCCTTAATCATCCTTCAAAATGCTATATACATATGGAGAGAAACAAATGTGTGAAGAATGACAAATACAAATATATTGAAGTGAGAAATGAATCACATAGTTGATACACCAATTTTGTAACCAAATGCACACTAGATCTACAAACCATGCACAAAAAAATGTACAACCAAAGAGGTGTCAAACTAGTTTGCTGGGCTCTACAAATCTAGCTCGCACCCTCCTTTAAAATCTTAAATCACAAACGAGAGTTATTCATAAATCACACCAATCATGAGAAGAAAAATATGGCATCATAAGTCTTGTATTACATCAAATAAGTCTTTGTTACATCAAGAGCTAACCTTAGCTCTAGTTGAAAAAAGGAGGGGGTGAAGAACCCCTGGGACTTAAATCTAACAACATAATAGCCCATAATGGCTTGTTGTCCTAGACCCATATCTCCGTTTTTACAACTTTTACATTACAAATTTGGCTTTAGACAAGCCAATCATTTGCAAAAAATATCGAAACTTGGATCCCAACGATTTTCCATCAATGGATACCTAGCACAGCCATAATATAATTAAGTAAATTCAGATTTAATATGTAATTTTACATTTTTTTGAAAAACTGGACATAATTTTACAATTCTGGAAAAATTGTAATTTTACAAAATTGCCTCAAAGAAACCTGCATAACTCTCAAACCATGATGAATTTTGGAAAATTGTTTGGAGCATAATTTTCCATATTTTCAACAAAACTCGTGTTTCAAAATTCTAGGATTCACCCTCATCTGGACGAAAAGAGAGGAGAAAGTTAGCAGTATGAAAACTGCTATGAATTTAGCATTAATTAATTTCTAAAAATTGATCCATTTGACTTGGGTGCATTATAACTGTTGTGGAGGTGTTAAAAATAATTATGGACAAAAACCTTTACCAGATTTTCCAAAAAATGTGCCAATATATTGAAGCCCTAAATTAGTGTAGGCACACAAGACTGGTGTAGGCATAGGCCGGAAATAGAAGTTGGTGCAGGAATTGAACTAGTTGTAATATTGTTGAGTGGAATTGATCTTACATGATCGTGTACAAGTCATCCATTAAACAGGTCCACATGGTGATTTTTATACCCATCAATCACGTGTATGACCTCCTCTTTTGATTACAGGACCTGGTGCATGATCTTTGGTACCTAGACATAATTAAGCCTTTGTTAACAACAATTTGATGTAATTCTTATTGAAACAAAGAAAATATGATAAATAATAAAAATTTACCTTAGCATGCCCGAATTTAGGATAATTAACCCAATAATGCACAAAATGATGTAAGTGACCACAAAAGCTAATTAAAATCCTGAGGGATTTCAGCGATTTTTTTTGTATAAATCTAGATAAAACAGATTCCTGACAATATCTCAGTCATGACTAGAAGAAATGCAAAATTACATATATAATGAATTACCAATATAAATATGCCTATAATAAGGTGTAATTACATATATAATGAGAATCATTCAATCTCTAAAGAATTACTAATGACTCACATTGAATTTGGTATGACACATAGATAATTCACTATTGGAATCACAGAAAATGAAAAGTCCTGATTTAGATCGCCTAGAAGAGAGTGACCTAATGCAAAATATTAGGTAATAGGGCCCCTTTAATAATGAATTCCCTTGCCAAGCTTTGTATTAGTGTAAGTGCAATGGTGGTTAAAATACCCCATGACTAAGGGGCATGCTTCTTTAGATACGTCCACCTAGCTGGTTGGTCCGGATTAGAGAAGGGTTGGGTATAGAGAACAAGGCCTTGTCAAGGCTTTTTATCTTTAATGAGGTACCGCATTCCATAAATAACTGAGTAATTTCCTTATCTTACTATAATGTTCAAATGATTTACACAAATGCATTTTATCTTAATAATTGATTGACTGAGTAATACTTACATAGGGTTTCATTATCGTATAAAGAATGAAAACTTCATCATCTACCCTTGAAATTGAATCCCTGAATCGATGTAAGAGATGCATCTCTCATCTCATAAGGTGCTAAAATTCCTTGGTTCCCTGCATGTCACGTAATAAACACGTTGAACACAATTTGTCCCTGTCTCTCATTTTATTGAGGGATCGTATCATCGAACTCATCCCCAGGTTGAGGAAATCGTGAGGCCTAGGGTGATCCCTAAATCATCTAGTTATTAGCGTTGCTATAACTGAGAGGCCCGAGCCTTCTTTAAAGGCTCCCTATTACCCTCTTATTCATATCTTTTATCAATTTGAACCAATGGTATTACCCTTGTTGCAATCCCTATCGATTCATTTCTCCCCGCCACCCCTCTACTAGCTAGTATGATTCAAGCAGTAGGCCACCTTGACAGGGGTCAAACATTGAATCAGGGCTTACTCTAGAAGCATCATATGATCATTTGACATGACTCGATCGTAGGGTTCGATATGCAACATTGTCCTAACATCACCATGATGTCGTAGATGCCACATGGAACTCAATAATAGGTGCCACGTGTCACTCAGATTCAACCCCATTCGCTATTTGAAAATGTTGATTAAGCATGACTTGTGGCATTACCATGTCATCACCTTGCAACGGGCTCTACAATACCTTTCTTTATTTCCAAATTTAGTGCATGAGTAGCCATGACCAAAAAACATATTTTAATACTATATTTGCATGAAGTTTCTTTGATGAAGCATATATTCTGAATTTGTTCCTTAGAATAGATTCATGTTTTTGCACATATTTGACTCTTGTTCCAATGTTTCTTAAAGACCGCTTGAGAAGATATTCTATCGTAGAGGTCCTTACACTCTAGTTTCTTTCCTTGCTTCGGCTAGTTGTATTTTGTTGATTCTTGGTGTCTTTATAAGCGTCATCTGAGATGCTAAAATGAACATGCTTGGGATGGCCCATCACTTTCTTGGAATCTTTAATTGTGTTGTTGTTGGATCCAATGAATATATGTGCATAGCTGTTAAGTTGTTGTCTATTTGATTTCCTTGAGATATCTTCATCTTTGGATGTCCCACAATCTTCTTTATAGCCAAGACTTGTGTTCATGAGGGGACGTCTTTGAATGTTGAGGATGTGAGCTAGTCACTTATACCATTTAAAAAGCTTCAAGTTTTGATTGAGTTGATTTAACCCTCCTCTCAGATGCACAATTTCTTCTTCCAAAATTTCAAAAAGTTTCTCCTTTTAGTTTAGTTGTTCTGATTGAAACTCTTGTATCCTTTTAGCTTCTTCTAGTTCAACTTTGAGAGAAACAGTGGAGTCTACATCTTGATCTTTGTTTTGTAGTTGTTCTAGTTTATCCACCTTCTTTCTTAGATTTTTTATTTCTTTCAATGCACTTATAAGTCCTCCTTTATAATCTGTTTATGTTTCAATTTCTTCTTCGACTATGAATAATATCTCACCTTTTTCATCATCATTCGTGCTTCCCTTGTTTTCATAATCACTCTCTTCCTTTGAGTACACGATTTTATTTTTGGCATTTCATCTTTCCTTATGATCCTTAGACTTGAATTTCACTTCATCGTCACTATAATTCATTTTTTCATAAGGACATTTAGAAGCATATTGTCCTATTCTTCCAGATTCAAAACATTTAAAAGGAAGCTTACCTTAGCTTTATGAAAAAGTGGTTTCTTCTTCATATTCTTCATGAATGGAGTCTTCTTGATTCATGTGGTTATTTCCTTCATTGGTTGCTTTAAATGTTGCATCTTTAATTCCTGTCTTGTCATTTTTAATCCTCAACTCATATGCAGTTAGATTTCCATGAAGCACATCCATGATCAACTTATCCATGTCTATTAGCTCTTCATTAATGACTAGCAAATCTCAATTGCAGTGTCATTGATGTCAGAGTCCAACAGCATGGGAAATTGATGTCAAGTTTAGGGGGAGCTTGTTGGTTATTCATGATTGAAGTAAATGCAATCATCTAGACAGCTTAGATTTACAAGAAGTTTATCTTCATCTCTTTTGATCAAATTATTATGAAAAGTGGTTGCATAGATAGGCATTTCAAATATATTTCCAACGATATATGGAACTTAGGAAAACTACCAAGGCATGATGAATAAATTGGATTTGAAGTGAAGATAGTTTAGTAATAACTTCAAGGCATCTGGGCATTCAAACTCATCTGGTGATGCACTGAGGCATGAAGGTCAAGACACTTAGATTAACTTAATGGGAATAAATGATGGTAACACTATTTTTCTTACCTAAGAAGAGCAGGAATTATGCATGTTACAACAATTACAGTTACAATCTGGAGATTCCTTTGAGTATAAACAAGGTTATGAATTTTCCATTAATGAAGTTCACAAACAATATAATCTTAGGACTAGGAAAAATATAAAAGCCCCTACTAATAAAATTGTCCAAACTCAAACCAAGAAAATAGTGGAGCTCCTGCAACCAAAGTGCTACAAATTCTCTCAAGGGAAACCCAAAAAACTTTCACTCCAAATATTGCAGCCAGTCCAAAAATTGTAGACATTACAGATATTGCTGTCAAAACTTTAGCTGATATTCAAAAATCAGTTGTTGTTAAAACTTTAAAAAATATCCAAAACTCAACTGATACTCAAGCTTCAAATTCTATTCAGATTTCAACTGCTTCCCAAACTATTCCAAATCAAAGAATTGAAAATATTAAAACAGTAGACACCCAAACAGAAACTGAATTACCAACTGAAAATAAGAAGGAAGAGACTACACAAACTCCATTTGCCAAGGAGGAAGTCATTCACTTAGGCAAAATACAGACTCCATTTAATATCCAAACTGAAATTGCCAAATTGAAAATATCAGTTCCTTTAACAAAATTGATCAAAAATGATTCCTACAAATCCCAGATCACTAAAACACTTAATATAGATGAAGGAGAAGACTCAATTAATCTAAATGATGACCAACTAGAGTTGATATTTGGTCTTGAGGTAAATGGAAAACATGAACAAAGTGGTGTTCATCCATTCTATATTAGCTTGACTATTCATGCTCAAATCTTACACAATGCTATGTTAGATTCAGGAGCATCTCACAATTTAATGCCTAAAGCAATCATGGAAACATTCGATTTAGGTATAACCATACCATACAAAGATCTTTTCTCTTTTGATTCTAGTAAAGTAAAATGCATGGGCCTAATAAAAGACTTGTGTGTCACTCTAGTTCAATACCCAGGTAAGAGCATTGTCATGGATATTGTAATTGCTGATATCCCTCCAAAGTATGGAATGCTATTATTTCTCTCATGGGGAGAAAAATTGCGGGGATCTCTATAATTAGACATGTCTTATGCCACAATTTCAGTACTTGGTCAGCCCAAAAGGATTTATAGAGAAACTTTAATGAAATACATGGTCAGTAGTATAGATAAATCACAGAACTATCCTATTTATTCTATACATTATGATATGGATTCTTTCATTTTATATCATTCATACATTGAAAAGGACAATAACACGGTTGTCAAACAAGAACATAAAGAACCTAACAATGAAAATATATCTCATGAATCTAGGTGGCACTTAGACTTTGATGGTTCAGTGAACATATTAGGAGCAAGTGCAAGATTTTGGATTCATAACAAGGAGAATAATCATTCTGAAGGTCATGCCTTTAGATTAAACTTTAAATGCACAAACAACGTGGCAGAATATGAAGCTTTAATCTTAGGATTGCAAATTGTAAGAAATCTTGGAGCCAAAAGAGTTTCTATCATGGGAGACTCTGAATTAATCATAAAACAAATTAAAGGAGAGTAATCTATGAATAATCCTATACTTAGCCAATACAGAGAAATTGTTCTATATCTTATTAAAGAACTTCTCGAAATTGATTTTGTTGTTATTCCTAGGAAACAGAACATGCAAGCTCACAGTTTGGCCACTTTTGCTAGCACTTGCAGATTTCCTTTTCAGCCCAATTACCAGTACATTGCATAGGTAAGACACAGGCTTCTTATACCTGATAATCTGAAATATTAGTAGATTTTTTCACAATATTCTCAAATATATGATTTTATGAATGCTGAGGGAGAATTCCAAAATTGTAACATAGATATTGATTGTACAGTAGAAGGCATCATAGGTAGTGAGATAGATATAAATGTTGTAGATAAACCCACTAAATTCACTAAAGTAGAAGTAAATAACTTAGAAAAAGTAGAAATAGAAGAAATAGTTAATGATGATTATGGAATTTTAAACCTTAAAAATAACTTTTTTCCTAAGGGATTAGTCCCATTAGAAGATTTTTTTGATTCAAATGATGTAGCTAGAAATAAAAAAATGGAGGCTTTAAGATTAGACATAGAATAATGTAACATAGGAACAAAAGAAAAACATAAGCTTATTAAATTATCCAAAGCATTACCTCCAACTGAAAAGTCGAAATACATTAGTATGTTTAAATAATTTCAAGATGTCTTTGCATGGAGTTATGAAGACCTAAAATCTTATGACACCAGCATTATTCAACATAAAATACCCATCAAAGAAAATCAGAAACCCTTTAAACAAAATCTTAGGAGAATTAATCTAGTTCTTATGCCATTGGTTGAAAAAGAAGTAAAAAGGATGTATGAGGCACAAATCATAGCACCTATTAGATATTCAGATTGGGTCAATAATTTAGTCACCACAAGAAAGAAAACAAGAGAAATCAAACTATGTGTTGATTTCATAAACTTTAACAAAGTATCACTGAAGGATAACTACCCCCTCCCTGAAATGGACCACATTCTCCATAGGGTAGTAGGGTCATCCAAAATTTCATTACTTGATAGATTCTCTGGATACAACCAAATCTTAGTTCAACCAGAGGATCAAGCAAAGAGTGCATTTACCACTACCTAGGGTACTTTCATGTATTTTAATATGTCTTTTGGATTGATGAATGCTGGAGCAACATTCCAAAGAGAAATGGACATAGCTTTTGCAAAAGAAATCCATGAATTTTTAGTTTTTTACCAAGATGATATCACAGTGTTTTCCAAATCAGATAATGAATATCTAGATCATTTGAGAAGAGTTTTTATTGAATGTAGAAAATTTGGCATTTCTTTGGATTGTACAAAACAAATTGGACAGCAAGGTCATGTCTAAAATATATTTCCATCAACATTCAACAGGAACAAGTCGAATTTGGTATTGCAATTGGAAGAGTTTGGAAAACGGTCACAACAGCAAATTTGAGAAAATTGTCTTCGAAGAACCTTTTGTTTCTCTTAATACAGACTGAATTTTGGAAAACTACTATTCAAAAAACTAATTCGGTCCGTTATGGACAAAACCCATGTTTCGGATCTTCTAGATACTCCTTCATTTGTCTGAAACGTCCAATGCAAAGCTGTCACTTCTTATTCCAACGAATTTCTGAGTTGGAATATTTAATTATGAGTTGGAGATCAAATTTGCAATCTGGAAAAGATCTTGGAGGCTAAAATCATGAGTGATGTTACAAAAAATCCATTAATAAACCATCATTGGTAGAATCATGCATAATAATCATCAATTTATTAAAAATAAAAGAGAAAAATAGTATTTATCCATAAGAGCATAAATAATTATAAAATGGAATTATATGATAAATTATGATAAATGACGTGATAAAGAAAGGTAGAAATGGATGAAATAGATGTTAAATATGATGTTAATAATGACAAATTAGTGGCCTAACACAATGTCATGCAGGAATTTCATGCAAGAGATTGTGTTGGACACCTATACTAGAAAACAACTGCTGATATGATTTTAAGGGCAGGTTTTTACTGGCCCAACTTTTTTCAGATGTCAAAAGATATGTGATCTCCTATCACAAGTGCCAAATATTTTAAGGCAAGAAGAAACTCTTACCATTACCCCTAAAACCCATCTCCACAGAAATCTGATTTTAGCAGTGGGTTCTTGACTTCATTGGTGAAATTCACCCATCCTCCTTGGCCCAACATAAATGGATTTTGAAAGCCACTGATTGCTTCACTAAATGGATAGAAGCCATCCCTTCGAGACAAGCCACAGATTCTGTCATCATCTCATTCCTTGAAAACAATATCCTCTCAAGATTTGGATGCCCACAAAATCTCATTACTGATAATGCAACTTCCTTCAAATCTAAGAAAATGGTAGACTTTTGTAACAGATATCACATTACCCTTGGCCACTCCATTGCCTATTACCCTCAAGGAAATGGGCTTGTAGAATCCTCAATCAAAATCCTTGTTAATATTATCAAGAAACTGTTAGAAGACAATAAGAAGACCTGGAACAAAAAGTTGGTTAATGCCTTATGGGCAGACAAACTCACTACGAAAAATTCCATTGGTACAGCTCCTTATCAACTTATATATGGAATGGATGTTGTTTTTCCATCCTCTTTAGGAGTACCAGTGATGGAGATGATCCAGGAACTGTAGGTAGAATCCAATGATATCCAAATGAGGATAAATCAGACAATACATTTGCAGCAAACCAGGGAAGAAGTCTATGTCAAATCCCAAGTGATCCAAGATAAAATCAAAAAGATTTTTGACAAGAAAACCAAACCTGGTGATTTTTACATAGGTGACAAAGTACTCAAATGGGATTCCAGAAGAGAAGAAAAGGGTAAACATGGTAAATTTGATTTCCTATGGCAGGGCCCCTATATCATTTATGGTTACAGAGGTAACAATGCATTTTTCTTGATGCAGTTAGAGTAGAATGTTGAAGCATTACTTATCCCTATATTAACATTATTTCAATTGTTTACTTTGCTCATTGTACATAACATTGCAAAGTTTAGATTGGATTGGATGATTATCTTTTGAGGTCGAAGCTCAAAGAGAAGGCCCTAAGCTTTGAAAGGTGTACCATCATGTGTATGAATAAACCAGATCATAGAAAAGTAGTTACAAGGAAACCACAGTCAAATTTTCAAAGGCTATTGATCTTAAAGTTCTTTACATTTCACCAGGAAATGCCATCCCCATGTGGAGCCACTATTAGGGTCCTATAATAATAGGATTCATAATTTTGATTATCTATGATTAGTCTTGTAATATTGTACATACTTTTGCTTTCTGCAAAATGTTTTCCCATATTAAAAATAAAAAATGAAAAGAGGGTAAGTCCTAAAAGAAAAATCAAAGGACTAAAAGAAAAGGATCAAAAAAGAAAATAAAATATGAACCCCACCAAAAACAGATAAAAAATAGGTTCTGAAAGTGATGCAAATTCAAATGCCACTACTTTTTACTTTGCCTTGCAAAATAAGATTGTGTGAAGCTTGTCAAAATGCCACAATCCATGATGATCAAATAGTCTAATATTCATTCATTCATGCTTTAAATTTCATGTTGGTAGATAGAAAATGAAGAACTAGCCAAATTGTTTAATCTTGGCAGATCAGTAGTTAGGTAGAGAATAATAATGAGCTCATCAGTTTAATCTGAGCCATTGGAAGTTATAAGGTTAGAATTAGATAGTTTTCTTATCAAAGAAAGAGAAATAAAGGGTCAGCAAGCTCAAATGCACCCATTAAATGAAGAAAAATGCTAGGATAAATAAAGGGTAGGTAAAAGAAGTTTTAGAATGCACAAGGTTGCTAGCTCAAATGCGCCTTCATCATGCTTAATCCTATGTTTCATGTGCAGGAGGAATTATCAAAGAGAAAGGACATTCACTAAAGCTCATTCACTAATTTCCTCTCACTTCATTAAACCCCTTACATGTATAAATTATTAATTTCCCTTTATTACCCCTTCATTACTTTTCATTCCCTAATGTTTTTCCCCTTCTTTGTTCCAAAGGACCCTTCCCTCTTCATTTCCCCTGGTAACAACCCTTTCCCTTCATTTTAATCCTTTTTCCCTTTATTTCAAACCTTTCCCTAGACATTACCCTTTAAAAATCATTCCCCCCTTATTAATTTCCCTTTTCCATTTAAAACCCACTAAACCCCCTTATCCTAAGTTTAAAAAATTAAATGTACCAAGCCTCATTAAAAAACCCTCCACGATACCCTTTTAACTCATCCCTTATGTTATTTTTTCATATAGTCCTACTTTATGTATTTAACCCCCCACGTTATAGTTCCCCGACCCTCACTAAACCTTTGAATATATTTAACCTGCCACATTATTTATCCCCGGGCCCCGTCCGGGCCCCGTCAACCACACCCCAACTCATCCCTTGCAACTTCGCCATGCGATAGCCCTCCGATCGCACACCTCCAGATCCAACGACCCATACCCATATCGCGCGCTCCCATCGTCTGATCTTTAGCATCCCAAAAGCACGCAAGATTTGTGGTTTTGCCCAAGTTCCATTTTGCTACGTGGAAGCCCCACATTATATTGTGTGCTCTCAAAAAATACCACCCTACACTCAAAAGCGGTGCGATGAGCAATAAAACCGCCTCCCTGTGTGGGATGAAACTGCCTACTGTTCACACATTGATTCAACACCCAAAAGTTAACCACCATTGGTTAAAAACCAAAAAGTCGTCATTTCTACCCTTTTCACTGTTATTTCATTTCAAACACTTCTGCCAACCAATTTTGAAGCCCAGAAACCCTGTGAAACTGTTTTAACCAACTTTACAACCAGAAGACATTGTATACTCCAATTTCAAGTAGCACATAGATAATTGAAGCCTCAAAAACCTCCTCTACTACCACAGAACCCTATTTGCACACCTAATCGTCATTTTTCCAGGTATTCATGAAAGATCCAAAACAACCCTGTACTTAAGCTCTCCACAATCTTTATGAAAAGTTAATTAATTGAATTAAGTAAAAAAACCTTGCCAAACTAAAATAGCCCCACTGTTCATCCAAAAGCCATTTCCTGCAGACTGTATTCACCTTTTGCACTATTCTAGAAGTCCTGAGCTTACTCCTTAAGCCAGATAAACAATAATTCAATAGAATAAACCAAACTATGGCTTCCCAAAGCATTCTGAATGAAAAACCCCTGCAAACCACTCACCTGGATTTTGACCACGTCCCATTGGTCGACAGAGATTTCCAAATTAAAGACACAGTTTCCCCTCGCCATCTATTGAAACTCCATTGTTGGAGTAAACATAAATTCCTAAACCAAAATGATGACATTCATCTATGGGAATCAAATTTTCCCAAATACTTGTTCCCATAGGTATATCAGTTCCCTGAAATCATCCACTGATGCCAACTCTTCTATATCCCAAGCCAAAGATCCATAGTCTCTCCTAACCAGTAGATTTTATTTGCAATCACTGCAGAGTCAATAAACAAAATGTTCCAGATCCAGCCAAACCCAATTGAAACCCCATTTTCGATTAAAAACCTACTTGAACTCTACTTGAAGCTGGACCTTCCCAAGAGGTCTCAAATATTTCAGACTTTCATCCTAGAAAAGTCTCATACTCCTACAGAGAATCCTCCATACTCTACCACCATTTTCTCTGAGAGGGCTAGGAAAATTGTAACCATGCTCTCTTGCATTCTAGGATATACCACTGATGAGCATCTAGATGATCCTATACTTGCTTTCCTTTCTATTTTTTGCCTAGATAAGCCTCATGCTGCAGTTTTCAATTTTGCCCAGTTCTTGGTAGATAGAATCCATGATCAATTGATCAGATTTCCAAATGAAAGAGTATTCAAATACTCTTCAGTATTGTTCCACATGTTCTTATATTTCCAATCAGACAAGTTTCTAGTCAACATCCAAAAGATGGACACTAAAGGCCATCCTAGATCTGTCATCTTTTGGACACCCTTGATCCAAAAATATTCCATTGTTTTCAGCTACAAAGAGTTCATTGATTCCTTTGTTTACCTAGTTGTCAACTTAGGATCAATGATGAGATAAATAGAGTTTTGCAATTGTCTAAAAACAGTAGAATAGGAGACTTGTATTTATACTAGGACCACACTGAAATTAGGATATATGGATGCCAGCTCACTCCCTATAAGTTGCCCAAATATATCCCCATGAGGATATTTGCATTAGAGTATATCAGGAAGATTATAAATTCGGATTATGTAAATTTTCTATCAGCTAGGAAGAAAACACAGTTCAAGATAAAAAAAACCAGCTTGGTCCTTTTATCTCTAATAATAGGGAGGCTAGAGAAGAAGCACAGAAGTGTTTACAGGAAATGAATTTCAATAGCAGTTTCATGTGGCAATATGACCCTTTAGGAGTCATAAACAAACTAAGACTCAAGTTTTAATTGAGTCCTTTTATGCATGAGTCCAGGCCAGACACTGAAAAATATTCCAACCAGTCAGAGTGGTTGGAAAATACCTTGATAGATATGGAGAAACAGATGTATACTAGTCCCATTCTGCATACTCCAGCACTGCAGGACAGAAATGTAAAAAGGACCAGGGAAGAAGCTTCTTTCTCAAACATAGATACAAAACATGATAGATTTGAAATCATGTACAGGAAGAATCCTAAGCTAAATCCTGTCAATGAGAAAGAAGAGATAGTTGAGACAGTTAAGACACTTCAAATCATGGATACGGATATAGGGGTCAAAGAGAGTACAGCTCCAGCAGTGTCAGAGGAAACTCATCAACCTTCCACCTCTAATACTCAAAGTATTCAGAAACAGCTTAGCATTGAGGTCTCATCATCAAGAAAACCAGTGGATAAGGAAAAATACATACAGGAGAAGTATAAAGAGATCAAATTAATAAATGAGGCATTGAAAGTTGAAACATATGCCCAGTATTTCAAATAGACTCATAGCAATAAGAATAGGTTAATGTCATTTTTTGACATTAAAACTGGTAAAATGCAAATGACCTTTTTGCAGCCTACAGTCCAGCAGCCTAAGTCATCAGCAAATTATAGGAAGACAAAATTTGAAGTTTTGGCCAGGGATGTTCACCCTATTGATCAAATTGAATTTCATAAGCAGGAAGGAGAAATGATATACTCAATGATGACCAACAAGGTCATGAGTGTTCAGAAACTTCAAAATTCTATAGACAACATCACAACACAGTTTAAGCTATATAAATCATCCTCACAAGCAAAGGATAACAGAATCAAGTCACTAAAAGGCTTGGTTATTGAGATTGGATATAATCCAATTGACATCAAGGCTGCAAAAAAGCTCATAAAGAAGAAAAATGAAGACATTGCTGCATTGAAGAAGTAACTAAAATTGCCCCTTCTAAACATCCATAGAACAATGAAGTTCTAGAGAGCCAAACCCAGAAACATGAGATGATGGACCTCATTCTTCAACTAAATTCCCAATTGAAAGAATGGAGAATGAAATGGACAAGTTAGTACAGGAGAAACAAGTCAGCATTGAAACAGTGACTGCTACTACTATTCCTATAGTTACTACAACAACTCCTTCTACTTTGGTAGCTTCATTGGCCCCGGCAGCTCCACTAGCTACAACACTTCCAACTGTATCAGCAACTACATCAGCAACAGGCTCAACAACAAAAACAGCGCATCCTAGTGATGAAGTAGCTAAACCGGTCAAATCCATGGAGGATATGTCCATCCAAACCATTGAAATAAATAGACTTGAGGAACAAATAAAAAGTCTAGAGGATGAAAAGAAACTAGCTCAAATCATGCATAAGAATGAAACACAAAAATCAAATAGGTTGAATGAAAGGTTACAAAACTTAGAGAAGGAATTGAAACTCAAAGAGCCACTAGCCCAAGAAAAATAACTTTTATGGGCCAATATCATTGACTCATTCAATGATATTTGGCCATTTATGCAGGTAATATTTGAACAGAACAATTTGGTCAAAGAGGTTGGTGAGGCAATTCAAAGGGTTAGAGCCGAACTTGGAAATATTCCAGAAGAAGCCTCAAGAATAATCAAGTTCCTTAACTCAAAGAATAAGTATGAATTGCAGGAGCTTGGAATAGCTGACAGAACTGGGACCATACTAGAGGTAAAGAATGTAATCACCAAGAGGAACTTGATGACCCAACTTGAGGATAAATGCCAAACAATGAAGCTAGCAATAGGCAAGTTTATGGTGAAATTTGATGCTTTGAGGTAGAAAGGTCTACCTAACCCATTGGTGATTAATGACAAGTTAATGCCACATGAAGACTATGATAAGAGAATTAGAGAAGTTTCAAAGGAACAAGCCAACAGTTCCTCCATGAAAGGAATGCCTACAAGAAAAGTCCTTTACCAAACTTTTGAGAACCTCTTTTACCTCCAACATGAGGTAAAACATCTTTTTGTAAACAAGCCCACCTTTGCAAAATACACAAAAATTGATGAAGTCTACAGAAGAATTATAAATATTAAATTACTAGATACAGAGACTTGGGAAAAGTTGAATGTTTTACTGTGAAAATGCAAGGTAAATAGTGAATTCAAAGCAATGAAAGAAAAACAGTAGATCAGTTAAGTCAAAGAATATCAGATGAAAAATAGAGTTTAAAGATGAAAAATATCAGTCAAAGGGTAGAGTAAAAGGACAACCAGCGTAAAGAAACAACCAAAGAGAGAAAGCAGCAAAAGATCAAAACAAAAAACAACAAATCAGTAAAAGAAGGGACGGGTAGCCTTTTAGTCTCCTAGGTGTCTCTATCTTCTTGCATGAGGATATTTTATTTTCCTTAAATAATTTGTAAAATAGTTTAAGATATTTTGTAAGAGTTTTTTGTATAAATACTTCATAATTCGAAGTATGGAGTGTGGATTGTTGAATATTTCTATAGTCATATTGATCTGAAAACCTGAGGGTTTATTGTAACATTTTCAAGTCAGCAAACTAGACTAATCAATAAAGGCATTTCATTACAACATTCATGTGTTCGACCACTTCAGTGAAGTATCTTTCATTTGTCAAATTGTGATTTTCTTAAGTATTTCACAAACATACATGTTTTTTCCAATTTGAATGAAATAACTAGAATGTTATTACATAATTTTTTTAACTATACTCTGTCTTGAACAGTTATTCATTTTTGTGTTTTCTTCTGATATCCAGAGTAGGGAATTCTTCATTTCTCCCTAGTTTCGATTGACCTCTTTCATTTCCCCCATTATCTGGTTTGAGGAATCCTTAACTACCCCTTGACCCTGATTGAAAAACCACTTCACCATCCAACCTAAAAGATCTGAATTTACTCAGCTACCTTGCCCTGTGAACACTATCTTTAGAACTTGATTCAGTCTTGTTTTCTCAATATTTGGACTCCATGGACCAATGGTAAAAAGACACTTATCTATCCATCTAAATCAGTTATTCCACCGCCAAATCAAATCAAAACCCAATCAAGTTTAAATAATTAGCCTAAAATCAATTAACTCAACAAAGTTAAATCATTAAGAGAGAGCCCTCTCTAAGCATTAGGAAGGCTAGATCCTAATCTCAAAAGTAGGTTTGTGGTTACCTCTATTATTTCTTTCATGACAACCCTAGCGAAATTTTAGAGTGATAACACAAAACATCAAATCAAATGTCATGTCATATCATATATAATCATATAAATCAAAAAAGGATACCAAAATCATCCTCCCTCTCAAGGAGGTGCCAACCACAAGCCTACGTTTTTTTCAAACAACTGCATTGTCTCAATATATGAGAGTATCTTGGTCCCAACTATATACATGGGATTCTCAGTCATCGTAATGTAACCATTTCATATCTAGATCATGCTCAATCATCTCTCTAATGAGCTTCTATATTTTGCCTCACAGCTAGCCATGCTAGTAGCATCATGATCATCCTCAGTCATGTTATGTACCTCTCATCCAAGATATCATGGCAGTTCTCATACTAAAGTAGCATCCAAATGTTCTTATTAGAAATAATCTCAAATATCAACAATACATCTATGCAAACACATAAAAGAGAGATATGTCATTCTCAAAAATAGAACACCTCATGTAGATATTTCAAAGCATGCTCAGTGGAAACTCTATGTGAGTGAAGCAATTTAATCATGAATTTAATCAGGTTCTATGCACATCCTACATATACAAATGGATGTTCAAAACAAAACATCAATGCTTCAATCAATTTTCGAGTGCCATGTCTAGTTTAGCAACATCCTGAACTACAAATCGGAGTATCCAAGGATTTACATTTTCATTATTCAAAAACATTTTCCCATATCTTTGCAATATGGAATTTCTTTCCCAACTTCCAAAAATTGATTCATCATTTCATTATACATCATTTCGGGCTTCATAATCCAGTTCCCTCTAATTTATATCATCATAGGCTCATCACCTGTCACAAATAGATCATCAAGATATAAAACAAAAACCATAATCAATATCAAAACCATACCTTGGAACTCATCATCCTAACTTCATCAGATAATTGTCAAATATAGCCATATCAGGATCGAGGAGCTTTCTTTATGCAATGCTCTAAGCATAATATCTTGTTAAGTCAGCATAATTAGTCTTACATAAATCAATGTTGTATCATATCAGCAAAGTCAACTCATCAGAGTTTAGAAGACCGATCACGACCATTATCAAAGTCATCATTATCACAGTATCAATACTTTCAACCAAGAGATAGGTGGAGCCCATATCAAATCATGACATCATTTCTTGTTATGCCAAAAAGTTGTCATCATCCATGCATTATCTCTACATCCATGTATTATCAATCTGAACTTTATCAATTCATTATAATAATCATAACATAAGTCATTTATGTCACTAGGTGCAAATGCATACATCAAGGATGAGTTATGTAGGCTCCATTTTCATGTTAAATCACAACTATCATTACCTCAACCATTGTGTTAGGAATAATGAGGCCAATTCAAAATCATGCTTCTGAATATTCACATAAGTCATTATGCCCACATAGCATAGACATTAGGGCAAATCAATCATTGTCAAATAAGATCATTAGACTTCCAATCAAGTCCAAATTCATTATTGTAGAGAGATCTATAGTCAAAGCACATCTCAATCATCAATTCAAAACTATTGCCAAGAATCATGAAAAAAGCATTGTTCATATATATTAGTAAGCTAAATCATGCCAACCTCTTGTAGCACAAACATAGTGACATATCTATATGTATGTCTCAGTCACTTGCAAACGCGAGTTCACTCTGCATGTTCATATTATGGAAAACATTCAAATTTTTCCTACTTGCATATCTATCCATCTACAACACATCTGTGGAGTCGATATCTTCCCGGTGACCATCCAGTTTCATGCATAATACTTCATTATGTGATCAAAAATTTAACCCAACAACTTGAGAAATCATATTATCGTGGCAAGATATGTCAGAAACATCTTGATTCGAAGTTCAAACAACTTCAGAAAGCTTCAGATTATGGTAAACTATAGTCAAACCTTTGATCACTCCCTTCAGGTTATTATGAGAGCAACTTTAGATGCATGGACGTTGTCTAGGCCTTATCATGCATGTGTCCAGGGATGAGATCTCCTAGATTAGTGACTGTGTCCGAAGCAGAAACCCTAATTTTTGTACGGGCTTTAGATCTAATACCCTATTGTAGATCAATATTTTCATATGCACACACATCATACTTCATCAACATAGAATGAAAATAGTAGTATGAGTAAGAGTCTTGAGAAGAGAGTATCCCTCTCACTGGGGATCTACTTCATTCATCTTCATTCATATCCTTGAAATGTATCTTCTAGAGGTGCAACAATAGATCTGTTAGATCATAAACATATATCTATCATGGTCATCAACATCATGACATCAATCTTTCATCAAAGGTTAGACTCAAAGCAGTAGATAGATATAGCATTATATCTCAAAGATTATGAACACAATAGCACTTTCTATTGAGTCACTTCATCAAGTTACGACATCCTGTTTAACCATATGTCGTCAAGGCATGACCATAGTTAGTAAGATATCTACTTATCAATCGTACACTTATACCTCTAGCATCAAGATGATCATGCTCTTCATTATTAATAAGATCAAGTAAGGTCATTCAATAAAGCTTTATCAAAACAACAAGAGTGTCAAATTCTCTCTTTCCATATGCTTTCATCATGCTTATCACAAGCATTATCAGCAGACTCAAGTATAGGAGTCAATGAGCTATCCTTCTATATGAAATCCATCATGACAATTATCAAGAGTATCATTTACTAGAGTCAAGGTGCTAGCCTTCTTTCTAGGATCAAGATATCCAACAAATAAATCATAAATGTTAGCCAAACATCAATTTTATCAATGTATCAACATTAGATAGCCTCACAAAACTCAAGAAGGTCAAAAGTTCAACACTAGGAATAACATTTCATTATGGGAGACATGGATCCAATTCACTTTCATATACATTTATGAGACATCAAATAAATATACATTCTCATCATACCCTATGGTATTACCTATGCACCTTTTCATTAGACATAGGCCGCTTGAAGCACTTTGTCATATTTTCATCAAGTACCTCTTTATATCTTTCCATATCTGCATCTCAAAGTGATCCTCAAGAAATATATACTCATCACATCTCATCAAGGAGGTTAGAAACATCCATATACTCAAATATATATGCAGGAATTGCAAGAAATAAACATAATCATCAGATCTATAAGTCTAACAAGTAAGAAGCATCATAAGTCAAGAAATAATTATCTTCAATGAGAGGTGATCCTCTCCCTCTTGAACCAGTCTTCAAGAGACATCAATGTCCATGGTCCATATAATAATGTTTCCTTCAAGTATCCAACCATATTTGCTAGGTATTATCCCATCTAGGGCTTCATCTAATCTTCATTAAGCGTGTCACATAAACCGTGCTAGAGTTTTATACATCAAATATCAAGTCTCTTCCATAAACCATGGTTTTCTTTCCATCATAGAATCCATAGAATCCATCAAACCCTAATCATCAAGATGCCTAGGGTTTTTTTCAAACCCTACAATTATTTTAGGTCTCCATCATCCACTTCTTGCTTCCATCAAAGGTGTCATCATCGAGGTGATCTCCATGACTTTTCTTTAGCTCGGCTTTGATACCATGCTAAATTGTCTTAGGGTGACATTGTTCTTTACTCTGATAATTTCATTTCACCATTAATACATTAAGTTCACCCCATATCATCATTACATTATCATATATACACCATTATACATCAACATGTGCAATTATATAGAAAGAAACAAATCATCGTCATCATCAATGCAACTTAACATAAAAGGAACAGTAGAAGAAAGCATGCACATAGAGACACCAAGACTGGTCTGAGACCAAGGAAAAACCCACTATGGGGAAAGCCCTTGCAAATCTTCTTCTTCTTAGATCGACATCAAATGATGCAACAAAAAGAGAGTACAATGATCCATAACCTTATCTATGCAACAAAACAATAATGATATCCATGAAACAGATCTAATCATGTTAGAATTCAAAACCCTTATACTAATGGTTGTAATGTGTTGTTGTTATGAAACCAGCTCAAAAAAGATAGAAAAGATAGATCAACGCCTTAGAATTCATCCTCTTTGAGGGGGCAACCTCCTTTACATTACATAAATGAACAATTCTTGGATGATTCAAATGACAAAACCTCCTTTCTAAATATAGGAGTCTAAGGAGTCACAATATAACCCAGCTGACCTAACATAATAATATAAAGCCACAAAAATAACAATAGAGGGATTCTATGGGGCACAGTAATAACAATATGGGGGCAATAGGGGCACAACAATATTAATAAGGGTATAACTACAATAGTAATGGGGTAATCACTAGTATTATAGGGACCCAACATGCCCCTCGCCTTCAAAAAAGTGTTGTCCTCAACGCTTGAGTAGTTCTGGATA
>APFE030245131.1:0-23168 GCA_000404065.3 Pinus taeda
CTTCAAATTTTGTAAAGTTATCCTGGTATCGCTATTTTTAGTTAAAGGGAGGTCCAAACAGTTTAATCTTGGTCTCCCTAGGTTTAAATTTCCTGTTTTAGAATATGGAGATTGTAAATCTGTCCAAACAGTTTAATCTTGGCAGATTCTTAAATAGGTAGAGAAGCAGAGGAGCCCAACAGCTTAATGTGGGCTCCGGAAGAAATAAGGGTAGTACGTAGATAGGAAAGCATCAAAATAAAAATGAATGACGGGTTTGCAAGTCTAAGTGCACCCCCAAGCAAAAGAAGAAAAAATGCTAGGCAAATAGGCTGGGTAGGTAGTTCTGAGGTTGTTGAATTGCTGACCAGTTCCAGGTTTTTAGGTGTCATATCATGCAGAACATAATTAGCAAGGATTTGTGTGCAAAAAGCTCAAAAGAGGTATCATTGACTCCCCTTCTCTCTTCTCCTCAATCATTAACTAATTTCCCCAAAAGAGGTCAAGATCTGCTTGACACCTCTTAAGTTCCATCATCTTCATAACATTGGCTTGAGTAAAGATCTGCTTTACTCAAAGTTGTTCCATATCTTCTCCTAAAGTATGGTCCTATCCCCTTGTAACAGCCTAAGCTCTCCCAAACTTAGCGCTTTCTTACCATCTCCATATTAACCACTAACATTATTATTTAGCTCCCTATTCTTCCCATCCCCTTATTAATAGTAAGTAAAATCCCCCTACGCAATATCCCTCCCCCTGGTTGAAAAATAACCATAAGAACTCCCGGGAATTGCTCAGTTTATCTGAAACTCAGCAAGAAACCCTGACCTCCAAAACCACCTCCCAGATACAATGGACTCCTTCCAAAGTACAAAATCCCTCTGAGGTAATCGGACCCCTTCCGAAACCTCAACTTCACACCCACTTACTTGCTCTTTCCTCCTCAAAGCCATATCGCATCGCAACCTCGCACTCTCATCCTCATGCAAGTCATCACCCATCCGTTCCCCGCCGATGTGATATTGCGACATTGGCTATCGGCGATCACAAGCACCGAGTGCCCAATTCATTTACCTTTCCATCTCCGCCGATGCGATATTGCGATATCGCCGATCGACAGTCGCAAGTGCCAAGTGTCCAACCCAATTCCCCTCCCCTTCCCTGCCGACGCGATATCGCGATATCGCATCGGAGTCTCTTCACCACATTACCTCCAGTATCTCACCTCATCGCTCTATACCAGGGACCCACAACTAACATCATCCGCCGTACAGCCAACGCCATGCTTATGTCAGCAGCCAGAAAGCCGAAAAAACTTCGCGCAGGAAGAAAAATCGCACTTCGGAGCTCTAGATCAAGAAACCGAGACAGTTTCCGATGCGCGATTAGAGCAAAGCGCTAATCGCGCATCGCTACGGGAAATAGGCCATTTCGAGGAATCTTTAGGGAATCTTCTGATTTCTGAGCCCATTGCCCGCTGAAAAAAGCCCGAAAATCGCCTGATCGTGCCAAAAGGATCTGGTTTAAAGACAACAATAGATCAATCACAGAGTTTAAAGTGTATTAGATCAAATCAGCAGGCATCAAGCGTGTCAAAGAGTATTAGTCGACGACGGAAGCCTTCAATGTAGCGGAAAAGTGTATCAGCGAATATTTTGAGCAGCGGACCGAAGCAGGAGAACATTTAATATCTTCCAGCAGATTCATAGAAGGAGGGCGAAACTACTTGAAGCTCTCAAATCATAATTATTGCACATTCAATTCACACCAGAGCCAAACTGTAGTCCCCAAAGCACAATCACTCCAACAGCACCGCATCTGGTCCCCAAGGGCCACCTCGTCACCTGTTCCGATCGAGCTGCCCCCAGCGCAGCCAAAAAGATTTACCTGCATTTAATTCCAGTAGCATTTAGATGTTTGAAGAGTTCTAAGCAGACCTGTCAAGGTCACTTGTAATGATGTCTTTCCGATATTTTGTTTATAAATATCACCCTGAGCAATTTTGTGAGGGGTTGGTTGGTTGGTAGTAGTTGTTGGTGAGTCTTCTTTCCAACATTTTCTCCGAGCAGAGACTCGCACTGTAACTGTCATAATTTCCATAATCAAAGATTGCTGAAAGCATGGATTGCGAAACAACTTGATGTTTTCTTTTGGCCAAGGAATGATCACGGAATTCCTGTGCTTCTACATGATCCAATAAGTGTTCCTCTCCTCTATTTTATTTTATGTTTTTTACCACCTTTCCGCATTTCTAAATTGCAGGAAAAAAGAATAGCTTAAGATTTGTTCCAATACACCTTAAGTTCAATTTCTGCGTTTTTCAATGTTTTCTTCAGAAACAGTTATGAGCTTGTATTCTTAAATGATCTGGTTTACCCCGTTTCTTTCACATATGAGTGCATGTCTTTGGAATTCTTAACTGCTCCGGGATCCCACTCATCCACTTCTCCTCTTTGTCAGCATGATGAAATGATTCTCTTTTGCCTTTCATCCCTGATGTTCATTCCGTACTTTCAGCAGGCCGAGTATTGTATCCTGTGTGGCTATCCCGCTCCGTATCCCCTTGTGACCAAGAAAACGCTCGCATGCCGCAATCTGTGACTCCATGCCCAATGGTTCAAAACTTATAACACCTTACTGTGCCTCTTTATTCAAGAATCCTACCTTCCTTCCAACCACAGTCAACATTCCCTTGAAGTCAGAAAGCTAGCCTAAAATCATCAACTAAGGTTGAATCTAAAGGAGAGAGCCCTCTCCGATTGCAGGTGGGCTAGAACCTGCAATCAGAAGATTGGTTTGTGGTTACCTCGACCATATCCCTACTAGGAGCCTAGGGACAACCTGAGTGATAACACATGGTATGGAGATATAATTGTCTATCTTCAAACCCAATCTTTTCGGCCTGAAATCTCATGATCTCAACAAAGGAAAATACGTTTCCAATCCCAACAGTACAAAATTATTGGAGATACACTCTATCATCATGGAGTGGATTTTGTTTTCCATCGTTGTTTAAATCATGAGGAAGCTGAAAAGGTTCTAAATGAATGTCACTCTGGAGCGTGTGGCAGTCACATATCTGGGTATGACACAACCCAAAAGATATTGCGCGCTGGTTATTTCTGGTCATCCTTGTTTAAAGATTGTATCAATGCAGTCCAGAAATGCCACAATTGCCAAATTTTTGATCAAAAGATGCGTGTTCCACCTGCTCCTCTCCACCCTATAATTTCCGTTGGTCCTTTCACAAAATGGGGTATCGATTTTATTACATGTAACCCTCACCCAGCTAGGGGGCATGCATACATCATCCTTGCGGCATATTATTTTACCAAGTGGGCCGAGGCGATGCCTACATTTTCAGCAGACAACAAAACTGCTGCAATTTTCATTTTCAATCATATAATTGCTAGGTTCGGTGTTCCTCAAGCGATTATCACTGATCATGGGAATCATTTTCGAAACATCATGATGACTGAACTAACAGATCAGCTTGGCCTACGTCATGATAGCTCTACTCCATATTACCCATAGGCCAATGGTCTGGTTGAAGCAATCAACAAAGTTCTAGTCACCATGATCCGACAAATCATTGGTATTCATCAGTCGAATTGGCATAACATGTTATTTTCAGCGCTTTGGGTGTACTGAACCTCAGTCAAAACATCAATAGGTTTTACTCCTTTTCAGCTTGTTTATGGGTTGGAAGCAGTGTTACCCATTGAATGCGAAATTCCGTCGTTGCAAATAGCCATAGAATTACTCCCAGCCACTTCCGAAGAGGAAAAACGTTTGTTGTACTTATCTCAATTAGATGAGAATCGACGTGATGCTGCATTAGCAATTGAGACTCATGCAAAACGGATAAAAGCTCAGTATGATCGAAATGTTACACCTCGTAATTTTTCGGAAGGAGACCTAGTTTTATTATACGATCAAGCTAATGATAAGCTAGGGGCTGGAAAATTCTTACCCATGTGGCATGGTCCTTTTGTTGTTAAGCGTAAGCTAGCCAAAGGGGCCTATGAATTAGTAGATTTTGATGGTGTCCCTTTAGGTAGACCCTGAAATGGGTTTTATCTGAAAAGATATTATGCTTAGAGTTTGGTGTGGAGAATTTTGTTAGAATAGTTTCTTTCTAGTTGGTGTGTTTTAGATTATAAAGTGTGGCTAGTTTAGAGAGTGTTTTATCATTATTTCTGCTTATCTTGGTTTTACTCTTGATACTGCAGATGTCGGCATCTTCTCAAACATACATTGGTTTTGCTGATGGTGCTTGTCATAGTACAGGGAATATTTCTTCCGCAGCTTGGGTTATCTATTCACCCTCTGACGAGTTAGTATCTATGCATAGGGTAAGCCTTGGTCAAACAACAAATAACATGCAGAGTATATTGCAGTGATTGAGTTATTATCTGAATTCATCTCATTTGGGATTCAGAGTTTGATTGTAAGGTTAGATTCTGAACTCGTTGTATTACAGCTTAACAGGGTTTATGCCATTTAGAAATCCAGTATTATTAAGATTATTTTTGAGAGTTCATCTCTTGGAACGTGAATTTGACTACATTGAATATCAACAATATTTCCAAGATATTTAAACACATTAGCAGATGTAGTTGCTTCTCAAATGTTAAATAGACATTTGCAATAATCAAGACAGTAAATTTAAAAACATTCCATAAACATGTTATACAAGATAGCTAGTAATAGTGATATATCATAGCATAGAAGTGTGTCAAATATACATCATCTTCGATCATAGGTTTAAAAACACTTTATGATCGGCAAAAATGATAGCACAAAAAGATATAAATGTCATATGAAGTCTACAAGGGCGATCATCCTATCCCTAATGATGATCACGATAAGAAACCACTGCTCGGGCTACCCTACAAAGGAACCTCCTAAAAGGTCCTGGGACCCCAATCACATAGCATTGTAGCCTAAGAGGAATATCATCTATGCTAGTCTCTGGGATATCTACTATCAAGCGCTCTAGATGATTTTCCAATTCGGCCAAGGTCTCTGCTGATTGGTCCTGTGGGGTAGGTGCCGCAGTAGCAGGGTGTCTTCTCTCGTAAGGCAGGAGAGCGGCTGGTCGCCGTGGACCTACATCTGCATTTAAAACTTTTACCATCAGTTTTTGGACGACTTAAAAAAAAAATTAGTTTAAAAATTTTAGGAAATGTTGAAAATAATTTTACCTGTATCATCCCATTGCTCTCATAGTGGAAGAGCCATGTATGGATCACCACGATAATCCATCCCAGCATATGGAAAGTCTTGTATCATGAAAAGTTGGTTTCCCAACCAACGAAAATACTCAAGTGGGAATCGAACAACCTTAGTCCCCTCCTCGGGATGACGAGCCATGACTGCAACCCAACGCATAATCCTAGGATCTCGGGGAAGTCCAGCCTCAACGGAAAGTTGTTGTGGAACCAACATAGGTACCTTCTCTAGGCCAAAGCTCACAACTAAGAAACCATATCCAAAGTTCTTTAGTTGTTCATTTTTTCCCTAGTTAGTTGGCCTTTCACATTGGCCAACACGGCATCGCACCAGTTGAAGATGGTGCCTCGGAAGCAGTCTACTGCCATGCGCATTTGGGAACCGATAGCTAGATGCAATGTTGCGCTCCCACATAATCTAGTGACAGTAAATGAGATCACTTTAAGTTTATGATGGGAGATGGTCTTAACATCTATTCGTTTGTCCACAGTTTGGACATTGCAAAACTCTAGCTGGAGACTAGCGACAGACTGGCCACCTGGCCTAGACCCAAATAGAGATAATCCTTCGCCTCTCTTTGGCAAACCAGTCAGGAAATAAATGTCCTCTGGCTCGATTTCAAGCCGGTGGCCACCAATTATGAAACACTGGTCCTGTGTGCTCCACCTATCTACCAACCATTGTAGAAAGTTTACCTGAGCCCTCATGCCAGGTATGGCCCAGAATTTCAATAGTCCGCATGCTCTTAATGCTTGTATCGAAGGTGGATGGAGTAATGCGTCTTGGTCCACATCTTCGTGTTCCATTTCTCGCCAAACAAGCATTTTATATACCTACATTGAAACAAAGGCGGTTTAGAATTTTGTAATTTCAAAACATTTGGGTGGAAATGAAAAAAGTTAGGGTTTCAAAACACATTTCACGGGGTCCGCACCCGCCAGGTTAGGGACAGTGCGTAGGTTCGCACTCATCTTTAATGGCAGGTGCGGGACCCCGACTCTTTCTTTTGTACGAAAAAGTCGGGGTTCACAGGGTACACATGGTGCACCTGCGCAACCACCGCGAGCGATTTTTTAACCAAAATTTCCCTAAAAAATGAATTTTAAAGCCCTAAAAATGAAAATCAAACGGATGAATTGCAAGTCAGGGATGAAGTGGATTACCTGAAGAGGACGGTTCTCGATTCCAGCGGTCGGATTTTCCGCAATCTTCACAGGAAGTTTTCTTATGAAAATCTCTTACTTTTCAATCTGAAGTCAAACGGTAAAAATGAATTTACAAAAGCCCTTTTTATAAGATTTTTTGAATAAATGAATTTTTAATTTGTTTATTTTTCACTTTAAAAAGGTCACTTTTGATGCATTTTATTAATTTTAAATAGATATGAGTAATGTTTGGAGTTTTTGTGCAGAATATTGGGTTTTCAGGGAGTATTGATCATTAAAAAAAAAAACCATAAGAGTCCTCTTTAAGCTCTTTTCTGACTCGTAAAATATGAAAATATTTCCGAGTTTTTCTTTTTAAACTGGTTAAAACGGAATTAAAAGGACCGTTCGCTTACAGATCTTTTCTAACCGTATAAACATGAAAAGATTTCTGGACTTTTGTCGTTTCAAGTTCGATATTGGTAATAAAACGATGTGTTTTTGATCGCTTTTTTACTTTTTCAGATTGAAGGCACTAATTATGAAAAGTACTCCTTGCTCGTAATGGTCAAGCGGTTCTCTCAAGTATTATTTTATACTTTTTCGGGCTTGGGAGACACAAATTTACGAAAAAGGACAACCATGGAGTTTTCTTAAGCTTTTCTTCTGACTCCCTAAAATTGAAAAACATCGAGTTTCTCCTATACTAGACTTGTTAAAATTTAACAGTAAAGGACCTGTTCAATTTCAAACAGGAACGGACCACTTCTTCTTAGGGTTCAAATTTTAAACTAAGTTGGACTCATCCGAAGGATGAGCTTATAATCAAGCAAATGTTATCCTCCTCAAGCTTGTAAAAAATAAAGAGGTACTTGCCAGAAATGGTGGGGGAAAAGAGAGAAAAATTAACTTGTTTGTTATACTTTGTGTTTAGAAAAGTAGTTAACCACTCTTGAACATGACACTTTTTGTTCACCTGGGTTGGGAAATCCTTTGCCTAATAGTTAATCAAACCATATTGAAATTCTTCAGTCGGTTTCTGGGTACTAGCTTTGGGTCAATTGTCACCAAACCATCTGCAGTGTCGTTATGTGTTCAAGAGGTCAGTTCAAATAAACCATTCATTTGCAAAATATTTGTCATCCATATTGACCATCCCTGAGTTAGTCCTTTCCAAATACATTTCTTCAAAACTTGATCTATGATTTCGTGTTGTGGGCTTGCCTACGACGGATCAATTTCTATCGACTCCAACTCATTATCTAGAAAGATGATCTAGAAATCATCAGTACCTTGGAATCTGCATGCCTCAATGGCAGGTTTCTCAATTTTGACGACAGGTTGCATCATTGACCTTTGATCAAAGTATTCTGTGACGTGTTCGACATCGACTCATTCATTCACATTTCATGGATTGTACTGATTACTTTGAGGGCCATTGGCTTTACTGGTGGTTCCTCTCACACTTGTTAACAATTTACATCATTGACTGGTGATCAAGTGGTTTCTGCCATGTTCGACTTCGACACATTCATTCACATGGATAGAATCATACTAGTTCAGGAAGCAGAAATGAAGACCCTAGATCTAGTTTCTACCATCGAGGCCTCGAGGAATTTTGTTATTCATTATGCAGTGGACTATTCATAAACAGATGGCTGTGCCCATACTGTGTCTACATATATCTATCCTTGTGATGTATTACCAAATCATTCTTGTATCAGAGCAGTTTAGATAGTTTCTAGTCAGTTTTGATCTGAGCATGGGAATGCCTACCTCAGTGATGATATGTTCATATATATATATTTTGCATTGAATGTTTTTACAGGTTCCGACCGGGGTATCCACAGGAAGATCCTTGAAATGATAAAGTACTTCACTCTTCTTAGATGACAAAAACCATCCTCATCTATTACAGACTTCGCACTTTAGGGGGAAATCTGTTGCACAAAAATTGTCACTTTGACTTTCTGCGATCAATATGAGTCTATCACCACTCATACATACCTCCTTTGCAAGTCTTAAACCTCATCTCTGCATATCAAGCTTTGCAAATAAGAGAAATTTCTTAAAAATATCTAAAACTCTGGTTTCACACTTTCTCTTAGCATTATTTGCGGTACCGCACCCATTGGTCATGTCCCCTGCACATCTAACCATTCTGTATCTGTGTTTATGGGTGTGAACCCCTGTAAAAGTTAAAAAGGCGCAAGTTTAATCTTAAAAACTCACTTGGAGTCAATTCTGGAAGCTTCTAGAGGGAATCTTGCACTGGCAAGTTCGCTCCTTGAGGGTTCATGCATCCCATTCCTTAAGGAGCTAACCCCTTGATGTGAGGAGCTTATCCCCTTGAAGGAGGACTCTATCCCTTCAATGGTGGACCTGTAACCTCCTTTCCTTACACTATAAAATGAAGCTTTGGGTTGGTTACTTGGGAGGTTGAAAGCTGAATATTTTTGAGGGTAAATGCTGGTTGAACTTAGTCCTCCTAATTGAGCTTTTGAGAGGAGAGATTACATACCTTTTGATCTCATTTGGAAGAGAGTGAGGCTTGTCAAAGTAGAGTAGGTTCCTACTTGGACCCTGGGAAGAGATTGTACAACATCAAGGCACTAAGGTTGTAAAGTTCTTCTTTTTCAAAGTTAATACAATCAAGTTTATTTTTCTCAATGAGCCGTGTTTAATGGTTTATTTCATAGAATCCTTGATCACTATGATGAACATGATTTATTATATTAGCTATGCATGTGTTCTTTGATGTTTGCTTGTTTGTGTTTGCATGTTATTAAAAGGAAACTCTTTGAAGCTGTTGGAGCAAGGCTGCCACAAACTAGCGTTGGACTTAAGGTAGGGTCTAAAACACCTCTTAGCTTTTATTAATGAATTGCAATATGTTTAGAGAAAAGTAGATTTGCTTGTCCTGCTTGTTGCTAGATATCAGTTGATACTAGGGAGATTGGTCTTGTCCGCAAGAACGATTTATCCACTTAACACCTAGATATGAATGAATAGCCTGGGAAACAAGCACTTGCATTCTTGAATAAGGAGGGTTTGGGTAATAAGGAACCTGGTTACTAGAATAAGGAGGATTCTGATTGACAGAATACAAGTGACCTTATTGACCAACCCCAGGATAACCATGAATTTTTTGGCCTTGAAAAGGCACCTAAGGAATACACTGATAAGGTCTATACTGTTTCCAGATGGGGATTTGCATTGTCCCATGATAAAGAGGGTTTGATTGATGTTGTTCCATACTGTACACAGTCTATCCTACTAGAATTTGAGGAATACCTTGTGCAAGTGATTGATACCGTAAAGGTTGAGTAAGTGCAACCTGAGAGGTACCAGATACTGAAGGAATGAGTTGATATGTGATTGCAGCTTGTACAGGTTGAATTACATGAATTTGATCTTTTTGAGGTACAAATTTAGGAATAGGAACTTGAGATGATGGCACAAGTTGGGATACAAACAATGAACCCAACATCGAACTGGGTTGAACGAGAAAAGTAGGTTGCCAAACACTAGCAACCATCCTAGGATAAGGAGGACAATAATAAGGATGGTTACTAATATGGGGTATACCAGCAACATGTTGCCCCCTACCAAAGGAGAAGGGAATCATGGAGGCAACTGCCCCCATTGTGGAGGGTACCCAACATAAGGATAGTTAGGATGTTGAAGAGGACCTTTCCCATTAACATAAGGGCCAACCTCGTATTCAACTATCAATGTAGAATGAGGAGAACCAACAGGCTAAGGACACTCATAATAGCAATGCCAGGCAAAATTCCCGAAGTGGATGGCATGGGGGATGTCCATAAATTGGATGATTCACTAGAGAAGGTACCAAATAAGGACTAATAACTTGGTGGGATGGATGGGCCACCATGTAAATGTACCTTTGTTGGCATTGAAAACATAGATGTGGAAGCGAAATTTGATGGCTGGGAAGCCATATAGGTTCTAGTCATGGTCAATAATCCCAATGTGGATTACTGCGTGAAATTTGTGGGTAAGTCAAAAGAAATAGGTAAAGGAGTTTGTTCAAGAGGTGGAGGAGGAAGAAGAGGATGGGTTGGATAAAGGAAAAGTCTCTCCAAATGAGTAGAAGGATGAGGCTCTTCTTGTGGGATCTCCTCGATACTTACAAGTCTAGGTGGAAGCAGTTCACCATCGAGGCCGAGATATATAGTAGGTGGATTTGTTTGAGACAATGAAAGACAAGATGGAATACCTAAAGTAACATGAAAAGATGACTGAGGCTCCTTAGGTTCAATGACCCTAGGAAATAAAGTTTTCGACTTAGGAAGGTCAAATTGTATAGCCATAGGGAACAAAGTTCCAGGTAATTTAGTATTGTTTGTGCTAGTTTCACAGACAAAAGTAGATGTAATCTCAGGTTCAGTACTCAAGGGGACAAATAATTTTGGTTGATCAGATTCAGGAGGAGGACCATAAGTAGTTCTCGAGTTTCTTGATTCAGTATTTTGCGTTCTTTTATGCTTTTTATGATGGCCAAGAGTAGCCTCTGGTAGAAGAGGAGGATTTTTTTGCATTCTACATGAACAACATAGCGGGGAATCTTGTTGTTCCACATTGGATAGTCAATTTTATTAAAAAAAATAAATAAATAAAAAAGAGGGTAATCTGGGCATAAAGGATTACCAAGCAACTGTGAACTGCAATATACACCTTGGCGAACCACTGACTTAATTTACAACAACCAATCTCCTCGAATGTTGTGTTCGGTGTATCAGAATTTACAAGGTAGCAGACTCAGTTACCTATGGATGGATAAAAAACCATTGAGGACTCCTAAAATATACATGACAGTATGTGGGAGTGCAGTCCATAGTAGTGTTGTCTAATGCGTAACCGTTCGATGAGAGCATTCCCATATACTTTACGTGTGTGGATCACCACCAATATACCCGAAGGTACGTGGAGTACGATCCTATACACTTAGATACGTGGAACGAGATTTCACCCCCCGGATGAAATGATGGAAAACAATGAGAACTCCTATGTTTAATGACGTCGGAACACGTCTCCAGCCTAGACCTCTATGTTTTTGCATTAATGTCACAAATAATCCTTAGGTTGCTTTAGTAAATTTAAAGTTGATATTGAATTAAATTTCAGTTTTATGGTTCACCATGGATTCACCTGAATTCCGTAAAATTCAAATCTAGCATGACGAAATAAAATCTTTCTCTTTAATGAAAATTTAGCTAAGAAAGAGAAGATACAAACAATATGCAACATGGAAAATTCAGCAAACAAGATGCTCAATGCAATTTGATTTTCATGCAACTGTTCCTAAATCAATATAGATAAAAAAACCCTAAATTCCAATGCAATATTTTTTCTTTTCACTACATTGAATTTCCGAAAATGAGGAAAACTAAGATGTAAAGTCTAATCACTGATTCAAGTGCACTTTTCATCATGAGCACTAGAACAACAATTCATCCAAGTGATCAATGATCAAATGAAACAAGTTTGTAAGCGACCAAATGATAAGAACAAATAAAAATTGAAACAAATTCTTACCAAATGAAATACACAATGCAAACCAAATGGAGGCTTAAAAGAGACCACAAGACACTCAATAATCAGAAAAGGTAACTAGAAGTAGGTTGATCAAATAAACACCGAGCAAACAAGGGAAAATTTGTGCAAAAACAAGGATCAATGCAGGTGCAGAAGAGGCACCAGTGCTCTACAATGCAGGTATAAAGAGGGCCCAAGTGGGGTGCAACGCAGGCATAAAGAAGGCCTAGGTGGGGTGAAATGCTCTGTCAGCAAACCAAAGGGCGCGTTGGTCCTAGGAAAGAGTATTCTGACACAAAAATTGTAAACAAGAATCAATGCAATCACTTCCTAGGTCCATTCTTTGCTAGTTAAAGAAACAAAGGTCTATGAAAGAGGTAAATCAAACACAATGGACAAAGAAACCACCAAGGGAATACACCATTCCCTAATACGTTTGCTAATTTTTTAAGTGAGATTTATGATTGCGGAAAAAAATATCTCCCGTAGGTTTGATGGCTAACCTAGAACAATATAATGAAAAAGGAACCAATGTTTTCCTTAAAGTAAGTAGATGAGGGGAAGGTTCCTACTTGGAATCTGTCATATGTTTCACTCCTTCTTTGGCTTGAATGCTCAAATCCTAGCTCCAGTTTCCAAAATTAGAACCTTCGCAAACAAACAACACAAGCCAAGAAAATACGAGATCTATGTAGCATCGTCTATCTACTTCATTCAACAGATCAACATCGTATTGAAATATATGAAATACGGATATTTGTATTGATATAAATGGAGTGAGTTACAACCATAAATAGGTTTCAATCTTTTAGAAAAGCTCCTTCAAGTTGTTGACTTATCCTTATTTTGTCACAAAGTGTACCTCTAATCACCCTAAATGCATGAAAGGATTACTCTGACCACAACAACATAAGGGTAGAATCACTCTCCAAAAGCCCACCCCTTGCATATGAAAGGTTTTAAATATATAGAGGAGTGAGGTAAGTTGGGATTTCTTATCCTTTTACCAATATTGGGATTGAGATCCAATCTTGATGGGAGGATAAGATCTAAGGATAAGGGATGGAAACTCCAAGCTAGGATAGGATAGGATTCAGAAGTTTTATCTAAGGTTAAATGGTTACAAAAGATCTTGGAAGTTTTTGGAAATGGATGCTTCAGGATTCTCTCTCTTTTTCTCGGATTTCGAGAACCAACACAGGTGCAAGGAGAGCAACCTATAGGTGATCAACACAAGCCATAGTGGAGCAACCTGTAGGTGAACCCTGTCCAGCAACAGGCCAGGGTGCGTTGGTCCTAAAATTGGCTCAGATGATGCAATTTAGGGCATAAATATGCAATGATGATGTAAAGGGGGGATAGGATGTTGATTGATAACATTAAGAGGTTGATTGATCAAGTGTGACAAAATAGCCTATAGAAAAGTCCCCACCAATTTTCCATGGTTTTTACAATTCTTTACTTGATTTACTTGATTACTTGTTGTATTAGAAGGCTAGGGGATGCATTGGATCTTATGCAGGATTGCAGGTGGTATCCATCTTGGGTTTGGTCTCCCTATATGGGGTCCTAACCCTCTAGAGGGCTACATTGAAACGTTTAGGATGTGTGTTGAGAGACATGGGTCTCCTCAAAAATAGAAAACACTCCATGGATCCCCATAAATTTTCAGAGATTGCTCGAGATTCACCTATTGGATGAGTTAGATTCACCTAATTCACCTTTGACTAGACAACCCCATAGTTATACCATGCACTTGGAAGATGACCCAAAACTTGTATACTGATGTGGCATCACTTACACCATCATTTGAGCCCTTACAAATGATCTACATGCATCTTCAACTTACTTGGAGACCCATGAGATCACTTGTGTGCCTATTGGGTTGTGTTATATTCTTTCCACGTAGTTAACAGGGGGTTTGAAGGGCACCAGTAACCCCACTTTATGGGGTCCAGGGCAGCGCCCCAGAAAATTTTGGTTTTGGACCCTATGTTAGGTTGGGCGGACCCACCTATGGTTTTGTGCATGATTTTCACACATGTTTTTTGGACGAGATGGTTTTCAGTCCATGGTATTGGACACGATGGTTTTCGATCCATGGTATTGGACGCGATGGTTTTTCGGTCCATGGTATTGGATGCTTCAACATGTATAAATATGTATTTTAACATTGAAAGGAACATAATGAAAAATCAAGCTGGTAGTCCCGGTTTCGGGATCCAGGGGAAAATCTCTGTGTATATGTGTTTTATGTGTTATGCTCTCTGTAGTTTACCTAGGGGGGATAATATGGAGTAAAAAGGGAGGTACCCAAGGGAATAATGTAATAATGAGATGGGCCATAGTAATGAATAAGGTGGTTAACCCATATCATGTAAGCGACCACGAGTAGTTAGTAATAATGTAATGGGCCCATGGTATTAGATTGATGGTATTGAGGGAACCAGGGTAATGACCCATGGTATTGTATGTATGAGGCCTATATAGAGGCTAGAGGCTCCACATTGAGAGGTGTCAAGGAATATTGTATAAATAGGCATATGGATCAAGGAATATACGTATATCTGTGTCTCTCTTGTTTTATGTGTTTTTTGTGTTTATATTTCTGCAATATTTTATGTGTTCCATTGCTCCGTAATATATAATTTTCTAACAACTGTTATCAGAGCCGAAGGTCTATTTGGCTGATAAACTCGCAGGAAAGAAGGGTTCCTCATTTGAGTGGGAGCAATGGCGGAAGATGGTAAGTTTAGGGTCGAGAAATTTAACGTCCAAAACTTCTCGCTGTGGAAGATGCAAATGGAAGATTATTTGTATAAGAAAGACCTGTACCTACCATTGGGTGGAAAAACAAAGATGCCAACAAGTATGACAGATGAAGAATGGAACCTTCTCGATAGAAAGGCACTCAGAATAGTACGGTTGTGCCTAGCAGCATAGGTCACCTTCAACATTTCAAAGGAAACAATGACAGAGGGTTTGATTAAGGCGTTGGAGAAACTATATGAAAAACCCTCAGCCTCAAACAAGGTATTTCTTATGGAACGGTTATTTAATATGAAGATGTCTGAAGGTGGATCTGTTGCAGACCATTTAAATCAGTTTAATACTATTACAAGTCAGTTATGTTCTGTAGGGGTAAACTTTGATGATGAAGTTAGAGCTCTGTTATTCTTGTGCTCATTACCAGAAAGTTGGAATGGTTTGGTAATGGCCATTAGTAACTTTGTTTCTGGATCTAGTACTTTAAAGTTTGATGATGTTGTTGGTGCTATCCTTAGCGAGGAAATGCGACAGAAAAGCTTCGGTGAGACATCGGGTAATGCTTTGAGTGCAGAGTCTAGGGGAAGAAAAATGGAAATAAGAAAGAGCTCAGGATATCGCAGTAAATCAAGGAAAGGCAAATCCAAGTCCAGATCGGGGATAGTGTGCTGGAAATGCAGAAAGAAAGGACACCTAAAGAAAGACTGTAGATCTCAGAAGGGAAAAGAAGGAGATTTACAACAAGAAAACAATCATGAAGCAAATGTGACAAGTGAGGTGTTACAAGATGCTTTGGTTCTTTCTTTCGAAAATATTACTGATTCCTGGGTGGTAGATTCAGGGGCCTCATTCCGTGCCACACCTGATAAGAAATAATTTCATGACTATGTTCAAGGAGATTTTGGACAAGTTCGTTTGGGTGAGGATAAACCCTATAAAATTGTTGGAATGGCTACTAAAGGAGGTAAGGCATGTTCCAGATCTAAAGAAAAATCTGATTTCAATATGGCAGTTAGGCGGTGAAGGTTGTGTGACAACTTTCACAGATAAAGCTTGGAAGGTCACCAAAGGAGCCCTAGTAATAGAAAAAGGCGAAAAGGTTGGTACATTGTATTTATGCAATGGTATTTCTAACTCTGTTAATGCTTTAACTTCCAAAGGAGCAGATGTAGAATTATGGCATCATAGGCTCAGACACATGAGTGAAAAGGGAATGGAGATTCTTCACTCAAGGAATTTGCTGCCGAGTTTGAAGAATATTGATTTGGACTTCTATGAGAATTTCATTTATGGAAAACATAAGAGAGTCAGATTTCTCAGAGTTGAGAAAGAAAAGAAGAGTGAAAAGTTAGAGCTTGTGCATAGAGATGTATGGGGACCTGCTCAGGTATCATCTCTCAGTGGCTCTTGTTATTATGTTACTTTTATTGATGACACAACTAGAAAAACTTGGATCTATGGTATTAAGAATAAGTCTGATGTATTTGATGCTTTCAAGAAATGGAAAGCTTTGGTTGAGATTGAGACAGGAAAGAAATTGAAGTGTCTTAGATCAGACAATGGAGGTGAATATTGTAGCAAAGAGTTTGATAGGTACTGTTCAGAGCATGAAATTCACAGAGAGAAGACAGTTCCAAGAAGACCACAAGAAAATAGTGTGTCAGAAAGGATGAACAGAAAAATCATGGAGCGTGCAAGGTGCATGAGAATGCATGTAGGATTGCCTTTACAGTTTTGGGCAGATGCTGTAGATATTGTTGTTTATCTAATAAATAGAGGGCCTTCAAGTTCCTTGGATGGTGGTGTTCCCAAGGAAGCATGGACAGGTAAAAAGGTAAACTACTCATTTTTAAGGCCTTTTGGTTGTGAGGCCTTTATCCATATTGATAAAGAAAATAGAACAAAGCTTGAGACAAAGTCAAAGAAATGTACCTTTATTGGATATGGTATTAATGATTTTGGTTATCGCTTATATGTTACGAAAATCACAAAATCATTAGGAGCAGAGATGTAATATTCAATGAAAAGGTCTTGTATAAGAATCAGTTGCAGGAAAAGAAATAGGAAAAAGAAAATAAAGAATACGCGGTTCTTGACGAAATCACTGAAAAAGTAAAGGTGCCTGAAAATAATAATAATCAACAACCACAACAACAACAACCACCACAACAGAAACAGGAACCCCAAACACCTGAAAGTGGTGTTAGAAGATCTACCAGAATAAGTAGACCCCCTGAACGATACTTTCCTTCATTATATTATTTATTGTTGACTGATTCTGTTGAACCCAAATGTTATGAAGAAGAAATGTAGGTTGAAAGTAGGAAGAAGTGGGAGGTAGCCATGGAAGAAGAGATGGACTCCATAATGCATAACCAAACTTGGGACTTAGTTAGGTTGCCTGCAGTAAAAACTACATTGAAGAATAAATGGGTTTACAGGCTGAAGGAAGAAGATGGAGGAAAAAAAAGGTACAAAGCTAGACTTGTGGTGAAGGGGTTTGTACAAAAGAAAGGTATTGATTTTGATGAAATACTTTCTCCTGTTGTTAAAATGACTTCAATCAGAACTATTTTAAGTCTAGTAGCAGTTGAAGATTTGCATCTTGAGCAGTTAGATGTAAAGACAACCTTTCTCCATGGGGATTTGGAGGGAGAGATATATATGCAGCAACCACAAGGATATGAAGTGAAAGGGAAAGAGAAACTAGTGTGCAGGTTGAAGAAGAGCTTGTATGGCTTAAAACAAGCTCCAAGGCAATGGTATCTAAAATTTGACAAGTTTATATCTGAACAAGGTTATACTAGATGTCACTCTGGTCATTGTGTTTATATGAAAAAGAAAAATGATGTTAGCTATATTATATTGTTATTGTATGTAGATGAAATGCTTGTTGCAGGGTCTAACATGCAGGAAATAAATGTGCTCAAAAGAATATTGGAAAATTCATTTGCAATGAAGGATTTGGGAGCTGCAAAACAAATCCTTGGTATGAGAATCACTAGAGATAGGAAAAATTGCAAATTAAAATTGTCTCAGAATGTATGAAAAGATTTAATATGCACAATGAAAAACTAATTAGTACACCTTTTTCTAGCCATTTCAAACTTAGTAAGGAAATGTGCCCAAAGACCCAAGAAGACATGGATTATGTGTCTAAAGTTCCATATGCATCAGCAGTTGGAAGCTTAATGTATGCAATGGTCTGCACAAGGCCTGATATTGCACATGCAGTGGGAGTTGTTAAGAAGGTACATTGACATCTAGGAAAGGGAAATTGTATTGGCAGTGAATGTTGTTCTGATATTTGAAAGGTACCACAAATCAACCATTATGCTTTGGTGTTCAACATTTCTCTACGAAGGAATTTTTTTGGGCAGATTTGGTAGTACAGAGATAACATGAGAGCACTACAGGGTTATGTATTACTGTTGGTGGAAATCTGTCAGTTGGGTTCAAAAATCCAAAGTGTTGTTGCACTTTCAACAACAGAAGCAGAGTATGTTGCTACTACAGAGGCTAGTAAAGAAATGATTTGGTTACAAAGGTTTATGGGTGAATTGGGTAAGGGACATGATATGGGCACGTTATACAGTGATAGCCAAAGTGCAATTAATCTTGCCAATAACTCAACATTTCATTCTAGGACTAAACACATACATCTCAAGTACCATTTCATACGATCAGTGTTGGAAGATGGAGAGTTGAAGCTGGAAAAGATACACACTAGCCAGAATCCTGCAAATATGCTAACAAAAATTGTAACCAGGGAGAAAATAAGAATATGGTCAGTTTCAATTGGTCTTCAAGGATGACGATGAAGATGAGAAACAACTAGGTCCAAAGAGGAGTCATTGTCCAACAAATGAAGCAGCAGTGGAGTTGCTACAATCATTCTCCAAGTGGGAGATTGTTGAGTATGGAGCATGATTGTTTAGAGGTCTTTGTTTCAGTTGGATGTATACCCTAGAAAGTTTGTACACCCCTCCATGCAGGGGGGTGCGGGGGGGACTTCTCCCCCCCCCTGCAGGGGTCTGGGGGCCAGCGGTCCCCCAGCAGGGGGTTTGGGGGCAGTGCCCCCGAAGCTAAAAACAGATGTAAAATTGCCTCGTAAAAGTATAGTAATTTCTAGTCAATCTGGGCCATTCATTAGGTGGATGATCTAACAGTAGAACTTATGTTTAGTTTAGGGTTTTTTTCCCTAGAAGGAAACTCCTCTCTTTGTATGAGGGCATTGTATTGAGTCTGTGTAATATATGTGTATTCTCCAAGTGAGAAGCAGAGAAGTGAGACTGTGAGAGAAAACAAAGGATATTACAACGGATCTGATGTAGGTTGTGCCTATCCATTTTGCTGGATAATAGAAAGGAAGGTTTGGATGTTTGGGGTGGATGCAGCCCAAACTAGGTGAACCACGTATATCTGTGTCTCTCTTGTTTTATGTGTTTTCTGTGTTTATAATTCTGCAATATTTTATGTGTTCCATTGCTCCATAATATATTTTTATAACATACTTGGCCTCTTCAAGTACACATGTAGATCATGAGGCATGGTTGATTGACTCAGGTGCATCCTTTCACTTCACTCCCCATAGAGAGTGGTTCTGTGAGTATGAGAAATATGATGGTGGTGCTGTCTTCTTGGGGGATGATAGGAAGGATAGAATCATTGGTCGCGGAAAAGTAAAGTTGAAGTTGCAAGGTGGAAGGGTTAGAACACTTCCGGGTGTTCTACATATTCCTGCATTAGCCAGAAATCAAATTTCTGTAAGCAAGTTGGATGATGCAGGTGTAAAAACAGTGTTCGAGAAGGATACCTACAAAATGGTTCGGGGAGCACTAGTATTGATGCGGGGAGTTCGAATTGGAACTATGTACAAGCTGCAAGGTAGCATTGTTATTGATGGGTGCAACAGTTCTGTGATTCCTAAAAGTGGAGCAGAAAATCTAGTGGTCTCTGAAGAGAAGACCATGTTGTGGCATCAAAGGCTTGGACATATTGGAGAGAAGGGCCTTCAAATACTTCATGGTAAAGGTATGGTAGAAGGTATGAGTAATAACTCTCTGGATTTTTATTTCTATGAAAATTGTGTATATGAGAAGCAGGATCAGGTGAGTTCCCCTCTGTAGGTAAGAGGGTGAAATAGATATTAGAGCTTGTGCACAGTGAGTTTGGACCTGTTGAAGGGTTCCATCACTGGGTAAGTCTATGTACTATGTATCATTTATAGAGGACTTCTCAAGGAATACATGGATATATTTCCTTAAGAAGAAATCTGAAGCCTTTGATAGGTTTAAAGAATTTAAGGCTGTCGTGGAAAATCAGACAGAGAAGAAGATAAAGGTGCCGAGGACATATAATGGTGGAGAGTTTTGTAGCAAGGAATTTGAAGAATTCTGTAAGAAGTGTGGTATAGCATGGCAAAACACTACTCCATATACACCTCAGAAAAATGGAGTTGCAGAAAGAATGAACAAGACGTTGATGGAAAGGGCAAGAAGTATGCTCAGTGGTGTCTGGTTAGGATAGGAATTCTGGGCAGAGGCGGTGGATACTGCATGTTACCTGGTCAACAAGTCACCTTCATCAGCGTTGGAGGATAGGACTCCACAAGAGGTATGGACTGGTAATAAACCCTCTCTTTCACATCTGAGGTTATTTGGATGTGATGCATATGTACATGTTCCAAAGGAGAAATGAACCAAGTTGGATAGTAAATCTGAAAAGTGCATCTTTATTGGGTATAAGGATGGTTTAAAGGGTTATAAGCTTTGGAACCCAATAACAAGGAAGGTTGTGTATAGCTGAGATGTGGTGTTCAGCGAGGTGAAAGATGTTATTAAACATGAAGTCTAACCAAAGGAACCTGAGAAGATAGAGTTTGAGTTAAAGGAGGAAGAATCAGACTCTACAGCAGAGGAGGAATTAGAAGATGAAGAGCCACAAACTCCGGTTGTGAGAAGATCAGTTCGAGAAAGAAGGAAACCAGAAAGGTGTAGTCCATCTGCTTTCTGTTCAAATTTTTCTTTGTCTGTTACTGATGATGATCCCAGAACTGTCAAGGAAGTAGTGGATTCAGAGGATGGAAAACTTTGGAAAGAGACCATGGTTGATGAAATGGCATCTTTGCACAAAAATGAGGCTGGGATCTGGTGGAGTTGCCAGTTGGAAGGAAACCCGTTGGCAGCAAATGGGTGTTGAAGAAGAAGACAAATGCAGAAGGAAAGGTGGAGAAATACAAAGCTCGGTTGGTAGCAAAAGGTTATTCCCAAGTGCCGAGAATTGATTTTGGTGATATTTTTTCCCCTGTTGCCAAGGTAACTTCTATTAGATTACTTTTATCTATTGCTGCTGGTTTTGATTTTGAGGTAGAACAGATGGATGTGAAGACAACATTTCTTCATAGGGATCTGGAAGAGGAAATATACATGAAGCAACCTGAAGGCTTTGTGGTTAAGCGTAAGAAAGAACTGATATGCAAGTTAAAGAAGTCTCTATATGGGTTAAAATAGTCACCAAGGATGTGGTATCAGAAATTTGACACATTTATATGGGGATTTGGCTTCACCAGAAGCAAAGCATATCATTGTGTGTATTTTAAATTAATTGGTGACTGTGTTATTTATCTGGTCTTGTATGTGGATGATATGTTGCTGGTTGGGAATGACATAAATTATCTAGGATTTGAAGACCCAATTGTCCTCCAAATTTGACATGAAAGATCTTGGTGCTACAAACTATATTTTGGGCATGGAAATTAAAAGAGATCAAGCAAAGAGGAAGCTCTGGTTAAACCAGAGGAAGTATGTCGAGACAATACTGCAGAGATTTAATATGAAGGATAGTAAACCGGTGAAGGTTCCTATTCCTGTAGGTGTGAGGTTATCTGCTGAACAATGTACCAAGACACAAGAAGAGGAAGAGGACATGTCCCATGTTCCATCTGCAAGTGCGGTCGGTAGCCTGATGTATGCAATGGTTTGTACTAGACCAGACATTGCACATGCAATGGGAGTATTGAGCAGGTTTATGTTGAAACCAGGAAAGGAGCATTGGACAACAGTGAAGTGGGTTTTCAGGTATTTGCGTGGCACTAGTGATTATGGTCTATGATACCAAGGAAGACCAGGATTGGACAGAGTGTTAGATATTTGTGGCTTTATTGATGTAGATTGGGCTAGAGATCTAGATCAGAGAAGAACTACAAATGGGTAAGTGTTTAGCCTATTTGGAGGTGCAGTCAGTTTGAGTAAGAAACAATATGTAGTGGCACTTTCAACTACAGAGGCATAATACATGGCAGCCACTCATGCAAGCAAGGAAGCAGTTTGGTTGCAGAGATTGTGTTCAAGTATGGGGTTAGTACAGGAAGATATAAGGATAGACTGTGACAACCAAAGTGCAATTTTCTTGGAAAAGAACCTTGCATATCATTCAAAGACAAAGCACATTGATGTTCAGTATCACTTTGTGAGGGATATGATAGAAGACAAAAAGGTATTGCTGGTAAAGGTGGACATTTTGAAGCATATTGCAGATGCATTGACAAAATCTATGAGCTCTGAGAAGTTCTCTTGGTGTAGAGCTACAATGGGCATTTTAGGGCTAGGAAAATGACTAAACTCTCTTGTGGCCCCTTGTGGAAAGAAAACAACAAGTGGGAGAATGTTGGGTTGTGTTATATTCTTTCCAGGTAGTTAACAGGGGGTTTGAAGGGTACCCGTAACCCCACTTTATGGGGTCTAGGGCAATGCCCCAATTTTTTTTGGTTTTGGACCCTATGTTAGGTTGGGCAGACCCATCTATGGTTTTGTGCATGATTTTCACACCTGTTTTTTGGATGTGATGGTTTTCAGTCCATGGTATTGGACGTGATGGTTTTTTGGTCCATGGTATTAGATGCTTCGACATGTATAAATATGTATTGTAACATTGAAAGGAACATAATGAAAAATCAAGCTGGTAATCGTGGTTTTGGGATCCAGGGGAAAATCTCTGCGTATATGTGTTTTATGTGTTATGCTCTCGCATTGTTTATTTTTTTTGTGTTTTAGAATTCGTATGCAGGTAATTTATGTATAGGGTTAAAACCTATAGTGTCATCACACCCATTGGGAGCACCACATGTTTATTATGTGGAGAACACAGGGCCAACCCCTTGTCCATTAATTTTGGAAGTACTATTCATCATTATGGAACTTATGGACTTTATATGGATTCTTAGAGAACCCAACGATATGTGTTATTGATCACTCGACCTCTTGAAAGGATTGTTATTTTGTTTATGAGGTATTTTGGTGGGCTTGTTGTCTAGTCAATTTAACATCTTAAATTTCTCTACATAAATTATCAATCCGGGTATCGTAAACTGATGAAGTGTGGTGCACTATATGTGCTTAGTTAACCTTTCTCTTACTTCGTTGTTTTATAGTTTATGTTGTTTTTGGGGTTTTGTTCTTGTTGGTTTTCTAATGACTATGAGAA
>APFE030245131.1:23830-78959 GCA_000404065.3 Pinus taeda
CATGTCTTTTTAGAGTTACAATACAATTAGGAGATGTGACACATATCCTCATGATCCCATGATTCTTTCCACTCAAATTCGAATTTGGCCTTAGAGTGCCACATAAGGGGCTTCTAGAAGCCTCCTTTCAACCTACACATGTCAACAATCTCAACCCATTTGTTAGGTATAAGCTTATGCACATTATTTTCTAATTTTTAACCACAAATCACTTAAAAGGCTTAGAATTAATAAAGATTGGAAAAACATAAATGTGGCCCAATGATAATGAAAGTGGGATGAATGTGGTGACATAGTAGTGAAATGGAGGTGATATAATGGACATAATAGTGAAAGTGTAATGGAAATGAATGACATTTTCAAGACTCAACACTTGTCACCAAAATTTAGTTATTTGCACATTATTTCTATTTTAGGGGTTAATTTAGGCTCAAATAGCTAAATTGAATTCCTTAAAGGTGTATAAATACAAATGATGAGAGTTAATTTACATCATCACTTGGTTTGGGACTTGTATCTCTCTTTACATTTTCACTATTCCTTCTTAGTAGATGAAATTTTATAAGATGGATTGTCTTTTCTTATCTTCAAGCTTCTTGATTGGAAATTTTATTGGTGGTTGGATATATTGTCGTACATGTAAGTACAAATTTAATGCTATTTATTCTTTTACTTTGTCACATACATTGATAATGAGATTTTCACTATACTAGGGCTAGTTGTTGCATGCATTTACTGTGAAATTGTGGAATTATGTTTCTCTATAGCATATCTATATGTATGGGCCATGTATATTGAAAAAGTTATCCTAGGGATAATTCTATGCTTGAATTTATCTTGATAAGCCACTTCACCTTACAAAATGAAGTATAAAATCTTTTAAGGTCACTCTCCTTTGCCTTAATGACAAGTGAAGTTGATCTTAGAGCCTCCTTGACCTATAAATGAAGTCCATCTTCATATTATTCTTGACTCCAATATCCTAAAGGATTAGGCACTGGTCTACCATAAGGTGATCACTTAAAGAAACATTTTTCTTCACTTCTCCTTCTTTATTCTAGGTATATCCACATCAGGGTTCCTAGGGCATCATTTACAACAAACCACCCATAGAAAAACTTCGATCTCTTGGCCTCAGCTGCATTAATGTCTCTCCTAGGCCTTCTCCAAATTTCAGGAAATTCTTACGATGGGGTTGTGATATGTCCCAATACCTCGCCTCGAGATTGGTTTTTGCCCTTAGTTTCTCTAGGCTAGCTCCTCATAGGGATGATTTTGCACCTTCAAATGAAAATCAATTCTTTGATCCCTTTCTCCTCCTTGTTTAAGTGAAGTCTATCATTGGTTACTAAACTTCTTCCTCTTGACCTAACCTGGGTCCACTTGGTCCTGTGTGGTCCCATACCTTTGAAAAGTTAACTCTTCAAAAACCACTTGGAAAACTAAGTTCAACAAGGATTTTAGGGTTTTGGAAGCTCCTTTACAATTTACACTCCTCGAACCTAGCCCTTAAATCCTCATCCCCTTCTCCTAGAAATCCTTGTACCTTGCTTAAAAGGCAAGTAAGACCCATTATTGAGCCTCAACTAAGAAAGGGCACCCGAGATCACTTCAAACCCATTTTAGTTGATATATCCTTCATAAGTGATTCTCTTTATATAAGATCTCCTCCCATCAGTGAAAGTACATAAAGAGTAGGAATATTTAGCTATGGTGACAATGGGATTTAACTTCATTATTGCTCTTAACTTAGCAAGTTCCCCTCTAGGACCACCCCTACTAATTTGAGCAGTAACATTTTGGTGCCATTGACGGGGAGGAAGAAGGTCTATCTACATAGTGAATCACTGAGGAATTGATTCATTAACAACATCTATAAGCGTTCCTTTGGAGACTCCATTCATTGTCAAAACCCCTGCTTTACTTGAAGGCGACAACATTCCTCCTTTAAATAGGGTTGCTAAAAAAATGAGAGAATGAACTCCATCACCTGTTAGAACCACCCTTCTCCCAAAATTTGAGAAATTTAGTGATCCTTACCCAAATATGGCATCTAGTTCTAACACTGACCCAAAACAAGACCAATCCAAGATGACCAAAATTGAAAGAAACTTGGATAATGTCTTTTCCCCTTTGAAATTGAGTGATGATCCCAAATCATTACATAAAAATATAACCGATGGTTACCCAAGTTCAAAGGGGATGCTACTTGGACTTCCCGTGACTTTGTAGAGGAATTATATTGGTAGAAGTCCCCTAGGATGATCTTCGATGAAGATAGGCTCATGACACTTTTTTCTCTATCGCTTGAAGGAAAAGTAAGAGAATGGTACCTTAGCCTTCCCCAACATGCATAGAAGACTCTAATGACTTCGAAGACTTATCGATGAAGAGATGGTCATGAAATTCCTAAGGTGTTGGAAATAATACTGAGGGGGGGGGGGGGGGGGAATGAATCAGTATTATCAAACTAAAAATTTTTCATTTCTATAATTAGATTCATATACGCTACTTTAGTTAAGGGATTTTGCGTGTACACACAACTGTGTTTAGAGAAACTAACGTATATCCAACAATCTTATGATTCAGTTAATTCATCATATATTGATCTTTAATCAGTGCATCAGAACCATATAAATAGTAACCAGGTGCAGTAAAAACAGAACAGATCATAAGAAACACACATGAACACCAAGATATAAGGTGGAAACCCAATGTGGGTGAAAACCACCTGCTGCAATTGTCTCTGATTTCTTTTAATAACAAGACAAATCTGCTTACAATTTTTGTACTGGTGCAGTCTTATACCAGTACGTAGGTTTGTACCTGCAGAAGGCTACAACCTTCTCTCATTCTCTAGCTTCTACTGGAAGGGAGCTACAACCCACTAGCTCTTGTACTAGCTGATATGTTTACTAGTACGTAGGTGCCAGCCTACAGAAGGCTACAACCTTCTCTTTTCTTCCAGGGACCACGTTTCATAAATTTTTAGACTGGATCCATCAACAACATCATTCAATTATCAAATATATCTGCATCAACCAATCTCCTTTTGAACCAACCACAACTGAATCAATCAATCACTCCATCAATCTGACCATTCAGAATGTTATCACCAGAATATAGTAACCAGAACCCAAATAATAACCTAGAACACTGCAACAACAAACAGAAGCAAATAAAACATATTTTATAAGGTATACGCTACTTCCATGTGTCGAACCTGCATGCATATGCGCTTTCCTCAAAGCAAACAAGCGTACAGATCTGCAAATCAAATTTATGATGTATATGTTGTTTTGATAGGCAGAACCAGCGTGTATATGCTTCTTTGATAAAGTGAACCTGCATACAGATCTGTAAAAGATGATTTAAACATAACAACAGTTCCAGACTTCAATCATACCCAGATCATCATATTTAAAGACCACTACATGTGCCAGTTATTTAGATACATGATCAAACCACATAAAGATAATTCACTTCAAGCCTTAAGATCCTAATACATCATTAGATGTTATCCTTCATCAAGAGCTAAGGTTCTCCTTGGTTCAGATCAAGCACAACACCATAAGCCAATAACCTGCACATTAGATCTCACACTATATCAGATATTCGATACTTGCACACTTGGCCTAATGATCTTCTCCTTCTTTTATAGTTTTAGTCCTTTCTCAATACCACGGTCCAAAACCACTTAGGACCAATACCTTAGACCAAATACCTGGGGTCTATACCTCAGACCCGATACCTTGGACCAATACCATGGATTAAAATACCATGGAACAAATACTTCAGACCAAACATTTAGTTTTCTAAGGTATACGGGTTTTTTCTTTTGTGAAAGTGCATGTGTATGTATACGCGACTTGTATACTGGGAACCCTCGTGTATATGCGGCTTGGTCAATGGTGAACCTACGTATACCTCTCTTTCTTCATTTTGTGTAGTCTGACCTGTAACTCTGTGTTATTAACCTGCAGTATTGTGATCTCACATCTCAGTGAGTTGCTTTCTGAATTTATTCCTTGAAGTTGCCCTGCACATTTAATATCTCTTCTATAGATTCATCTAGTTACCATAGACAAGAGAGTTGTTCTGCTACAAGTGGGTTGCCATCAAGTTCAATACGTACATCATAATACCAACATAAGGAACCTTTAACATTGAAAAGTTCTATTAAATAACTAAGGGAAGGGAAGACTTATGGGAATTCATTCAAAAATTTGATAGGGCAGTCAAGGATATTCCCTATAATTTGAAAGCCTCCAAAGCTAATATCCTTGATAAATTCATAAAAACTATGGGTGGCCACTTAACCTATCCATTAAGGGGCAACAAACCTTCCACATTGGATAAAGCCAAAGAGATAGCAATGGAATTTGAGGAAAATTTATGAATCTCAAAGGTGGATGTCACTGACCACCGTAGAGCTAAAGATGAGGCCAAGAAGGAGAGGTCCAAAGATAAACACGAAGAAACTGTCCTTGCCATCCTCAAGAAAATGGAGAATTTTACTAAAGAAGCCAACTCATGTGACTAGCTTATCATGAATAAAATTACTGCCTTGGAAAGGGCCCAAAAATATAGTTACATTCCAAAAGGAAAACCATTTCCCAAAAATAAAAATGAAGAATATAGGCCAAGCTCATCTCAATTCCCAAAAACATTGGCTCCACCTAATGCTATTGAGCCAGACTCATCTTAGGATGAGGGAAGTGAAGAGGGAGAAATTGAGGATGAAAAATTTGATGAGAAAGCTAACCTTGTGGAATCCAACATCTTCAACATTTTGCTAGGAGGCTCATACACACAGCCTCCCTTTAGTGAGATCCCCTTAAGGAAGAAAAGGAAGAATCCATTCTTAACTCTGATAGAAAGGGAAGATTCAAAGGGGTGCAATATTCACGAAAAGAAATAACAAAGACCATGAAACCTCTAAGGAACCATATAAACACCCTGCAACCTCTAAGGAACCATCTAGACAAGACTCATTGCCCAAGCAAGCCCCTCCCAAGGAGTCTCCCCCTAAAATTCATCCCAGGAAGGATCCCCCAACCAAAGCCAATTCAAATGAGGATCCTCCAAGAAAGGAAAACATCAAGAAGAGAGAGAAGGGAAAAGAGGCTAAACTTGAAATTGACATAGGGGATGTCGTAGGGAAAATAACCATACTCATTCCTTTGAAATAAATTGAAAAAATTTGTGAGCAACAACAAAAAATCAAGAAGTCCCTAGGTATCCAGGAATACGAATTACCCGAATACTTAAAAAACATTCATATTCTTGACTGAAACACTAGGTATGAACCATTTATGCTCACTTTGGCTATCAATGACCTCTTATTACACAATTTTATGTTAGACTAAGGGGCTTCCATAAACATCATGACTCTAAAGTTATGAAGCAATTGGGTCCTAACATCACACATTCATACAAAAAGGTATGCGGTTTAAACTCCAAGCTCATAGAGGTGGAAGGTCTCATACAATACCTAGAGGTCTCTTTGGATAGAACCCTGATATATCGCTTCTCATGGATGTTGTGGTCATAGATCTCCCTAATGTGTGGGTGATGCTCTTATCTAGGAAGTGGGGAGCCACGGATGGAGGCCATCTCTAAATGGACATGTCATATGCGATTATCCCACAAATTGATGGCACTTACTTTTTCATTTTTAGAGAGCCTACCTACCTTTCAGATGTAATCAAGCTTGGTTCAGTCCCATATTACGAAACACATAAAATCAAGAAGCCTTCTCCTATTCTCCCGTAACAAGAAGTCTGCATTCTCAAATGACCAAATCCCAAAACAAGCAGAAAGTGGGAGCTTAAAATGTAATATAAGGTAGGGGACTTGGTCTTGGTTGATATAAACCCAATGCCTATCAAGATTCATGGAAAATTTGGGGAGGATTACTATTACATTGCTAAACTCAATGACGAACTTTGGCCCGAGCTGGTCAAATTAAGTCGTATCAAACCTTTCCTTGAGACTTGATATTGTATCATATACATGGTAGAGTAGGATGCATTGCATGATAGATTAACTGCATTTAGATTTAAAAGCTACATTTTACTTCTATGAGTCAATTTTATGGGCCTAATCTAAGCATGTGCAACCATGAGACACAACCAAAGCATGTTGCCTAGTGTTTTTCATCTATTATATGTGAAGGTAACAAGTCTACAGTAACCAAGAGATTGCTGGATTTCTCATGACCTCCCATTCAATTAGCTTCAACGACTTCCTCGAGGGATCACATCCTAGTTGGAGCCATATGTTACCCACCATTTTGTGGGTGATATCCCTATGAGAAAATTTTTCCACTTATGTTATCCTCTATAGTGTCCCAAGGCTGAGAAAGGAGATCGACGGAGATAACCTCAGACCACTTAGGGTTTAGTAGCTAGCCCTTCCAAACTAGAGAGGGCTCTCTCTATGAGCTCATAGCCAATGATGATTGGAGTGGGAAAAGATGTTAGGCTAGGTCTGTTTCAGCTCCATGGTTTAAATATTTTAGGGTTTTGTTGGATCAGGAGTCAAAATCAAGGAACTAAGTGAGGTCTCAAAGGTTTAATTGTAAGAGATATTAAGGAGCATGGTAGGTATACCTTTGTGATATCTTAAGAGTTGGTTGATGTAGTGTAGGGTTGAAAATATAAGAAACTCAATATGAGCACGTGAACCATGAATTCATCTATTAGAAGACTAAGTACACAAATATGATTTCCTAACAAAACAGAGCTTAATCATAAGAATTCTATTTAATACCCCTTAGGAAAATCATTGAAGAGTATATATATGGAAAGGAGATGAATTTATCATTCATATAAGCTATTAATAGAATAAAAACATTATCACAAACTCATACCACAAGAATTCCTAGATAATAGCTGCAAATGGCCTTTGATTTCTTGTAAAAGTGTCATGAGACACACGCTACAAGATTCCCACTATATGATGTACAACCTTTTTTTTGACTAAAAATAGATACATATAGACCAAAAAACAACTTCCCCAGTCTTAGGGGTCAAATCCATCAGCATAGGAACTAATCAAAAGAAGATCTCAACCAACACCTAATGAGTAGGGAGGTTGTAACAAACCCTCCATTTAGACTTTGACTAAACTTTACTCATCTATGAACCTCAAAATTACATTGAAATGACTCTAACATGTTAATTCACCTCTAATTACATCAATATACCTTATTTCATCTTGAAAATGAGGAATTACATCATTGGAAATGAAGATTTACTGAGAAAATTTGAAAAAAGGAAGAGACAGGCAAAAGCGCAGCGCCATATTGCAGCTCAACTTTGAAGGCCTTCCACTGCTCCAAATTGAAAACTGGGCATACCATGGGAAAAATTAGGATGTATAATTGTCATTAGACACCTTAATCAGTCAAAATGGAGCCTCCATCACCAAGAAAAATGCATTTTCTCACAAGTACTCCAAAAGTGCAACACCTAGTCTAGTAAGATGGTAGAAAGTGGTTTTTTGACCTGTTTTTGGGCATTTTCTTCAAACCTGTTTGCTTAAAAGACACCAAAAATGGATAGATGGCATGTATAGGTAATTATCTATCCATACATATAATTTTTTTGGAATTTGGAGCTCTGAGGAAAAAGCACAACTCCAAGGCGCTACGTCTTTGGCTGAATTGTTCTTCCTGTTTATGCCAAAAGTCACAAAAACTTAAAATGTTCAAAATTTCTTCAAAATTGCTTCAATTTTGGTCCATGAATCTCTAAAATTAAATTTCAAGCAAGGAGGGAGGCCTTAGCTAGCAAGTCAAGTTTATCTTTCTCTTTTTGCCTCCTTAAGGCTTGCTTTAACTTCTTTTTCAGCTGCTTGATTCTAACTTGGGAGACCTTGTTTCTAGTACAGTAGTGCATGGACATATGCCTCGGAAGTTTAGTGGCCCTGTTGGCCCTCTTAAGGAGATTTTCCAAGTGGAAATTGACTCTATCAAGCCAATTTTCCCTAGTTTTCTCAAAATATTCTTCAATGGACTTGTCAATGTTTTGTTGCCTTAGTGGAGAGAATGTTTCAGTCATTTGCTCTTCTTTCCTCTTCAAACCTCTCATCTTAAGGATTTATGGACTTGAGCTAAAAACCATTGGATTCAATCTCTTCTAAGTTTATCATTGTTTTAACTTTGGCACCATCCTTCTCTAAATATGCTTTAGATTTATCAAGAAAAAGTTGCTTGACTTTGAGCTACTTGTTTTCTTGTTGAAAGAAATAAATAAAAAAATATGCCTTGGACAACCTACTCTTCAGCTTTCTAATATCAGCCTCTTTCTCTTGGATGATTTTCTCTGAATATTTGACCTCCTCATACACTTCTGAATCTGTCATATCAGTTGCAATATGAATCTATGCTTCTTCATCCAATGGTGTCTCATGTTGCTGTGATGACATAGGATTGGCCCTTTCAGCAATGTTTGGAGAAAACAGAAGCCTTTTCCCTCTTGTGTAGGTCTTGGTCACTTCTACCATAGGAGTTATTGAGATAGGTTTGCTTGTGGAAGCCAGCTCTTGTTGTGCTGGAGAAGACAAAGGAGTAGAGTTATTGCTTGACTGAGCTAGAGAAGGAAATAAAGATGATGAATAGATGAAACCATCCCAAGACAAATTGATTTGTGCCAGTTGATGGAAAACCAGGATCTTCACCAAGCCATGATGAAACAAACTGGCATGATGATATTTTCCCAGCCTATTTACCTTCTCTACCATCTTAACCATGATTCTATAAAGGTAATGAGGTAGGTTGAGAACTTTTACACGGGTGAAATGCATCAAAAGCCGCACATGGTACTGATACAATCTTGAGAATATACCCTCACATGTAAAATAATTCATGATCATTTTCATTAGAGGGAAATACTTGTCCAGTAGATGTTTGAAAGGGAAGATGTGCTTTGGAGCTATTTTATATGGAGGTTTTAGATACATCTTGTAATTCGCAAGGTCGAGGTCTGTGTTCTTGAACCAAAGTTCTCCAGTGTTTGGGATCCCTGTAGCTATAGCAATGGTCTCTGCTAAAATATTGAACACCACTCCATCATTGATCACCTTATCTCTCCTTAAAATAGTGGAAAAAGTGCTGGTGAGTTCGTCATTAAAATCAAGTTCTTCAGTCCTTTGGTAAAAGGCAAGGCAACCATCATCCTCGAAGGATTTCTTAAGAAAAGGAGCAGACATGATGTCATGTGCTAAAGTTGGCTCATACCTACTAATTAGACCTCACTTATGCCTCCTTTTCTCAGTAGATTCAGAATCCATAGCAAACCCTAGCTCAATGGGAGGGGAAATTAGGGTTTGGTGTTGGGAAAAACTAGGGATTTAGGCAGTTTTTGAAATTGAGGGAGGTGAAGGGGTTTTAGGGTCTCTAAATTCTTGGGAAAATTATGGGGGGTAGGGAGAGATGTTAGGGAGTAGTGAAAAGTGGAATTTTAGGTAAAGGATGAGAGGAAGGGGTCCAAAAGAGAGAAAAACAATGCTAGCCTAGGAATGTAGGGTCTAGGCTATGGTTTTGGGAAAAAGGGATTAGATGAGGGATAGGTGTTATAGCTCCAAATCTCACTCTTGATGTTTGTGATGCTGCACTCATGGCCTAGGGAAACCCCTCCTTTTAGACCTGGTCAAAATACTTAAAAAACAATGTTTTACTCCCTATACGTGACATTTCCCTGAGCTAAACGCGTGTGTATGTGGGTCTGTGTATACCCAACCCGCGTATATGTCTTAAAACACTTAAAAAAAATAAAATCTCCTTAATTTCGGGTTGAGATCATGGGTTTTACCTGTTGGTTACCTATTAGTTCCTGTGGCCCAACTGTTCCCAACGAATTCCCAACTAAAAAACTACTTTGGGAGAAGTATAAAAAGGCTTCAATGGGAAGGCCTATAGAGGGGAGAATAGAGAAAAAAATAACTCTGCTGAGATTATCCCTGATCAGGTCTGAAGATCCTTGTGCTTCCAACACTTCCCCCATTACAGGAAACCCTTGTTTCCTTGAGTTATGATATCTTTCCATTAGTTGAGATATCCTTGAGTGAGTCATGGAAGGAGCTTGTTGAAGGCTTGAGATTGGATGAATCTGGAGGACAATTCTGCTTGGAGCCTGCGAAAGGAAGACTCAGGTGAAATCATTCCTTTTTGTATTTTAGTTATCTATAATAAAAGAAACACTTGTGTTGTTCTTGATATTAATCTTCTTCATGCTTATGATATCAATGTTATGATTTACATATGAATGGTTGTTTCAATGGTATAGCTAACTACCTTTCAATATTCTATGAAGTTGATTTCCTTATGATGCTTGGTCCATATACTACTATGCTGTTGGATCTACCCAAACGAAGGACCCCCAGGTGCACCTATCTTCGTGTAGTTTGTTTATATTAGTATCATGGATGTATGGAATGCTTGTTTTTCTTTATAAATAACCTGCTACTCTACAAGGGTATTGACCTAAGACCCTAGGGGACTTTGTTCCTCAACATAATTGGTGACTCCACTGGGGAAAATAGTATTCTTGTTCCTAGTTTGGGTTTATTCAAGCCAATCAGGGCTCAACTGTTTATTTACTTACTGTGACTGAGTAGTTTGTTCCTGTATGAACTTGAACTATAAGTTTGATCAGTTTCTTTAGGACCTTTTTTTGTTTTTCTTGTGATTTGTTATATACATTGTTTTTCCAGTTTACAGAGGCATATGTACACAAGCTTCCTCAAGTGAACTCGGGTATACACAAGTTTCCTTGGGTTGGAAAGTGTATACACGCAATTGTGCATTGACACAATCATGCACACCCTAAAATTTTCAAGGTTTTTCAAATATTTTTGTTTCTGAAGATCTATCTACTGGTCCGAGTCTTTCCTAAAAAGTTACTTTTCTATGTCAGTCTTTATTTTTACAACAAGTTCATGATGTCAAACTCTCTCTAGTTGTGGAAAGTATTGGTCTTGTTTTGTTTTTTTGCAAGCGTCATCATTTTTGTTTAAGCACACAAGATTTATTTTTGGGAATCTTGATTGTTCTGGTCTTCCAGGGAAAAAAGATTGGTCTCAGTCTTTGTGGAAAATCTTGTTTTGGTGATCTTTTTGTTTGCGTGTCAAAACTGCATCTTTGTGGCCATTTACTTTTCTTACCTTTTGAAAGTTGTTGTGTGACGATTTTGAGAATTGTCTTTCTTGATCTCACGATCATTGTCACCAATCTCTTTTTGCTGCTTTTTGATTGTTAAGATCATCTTGAAACACACATTTTGTTGAGTTTTCACCTGTTTTATGTTGTTAACTTGCAAAGTGTTTTGTTGCCTAATCTTCGATCATAAAGTTTCAGTCTTATTTAGAGCACTTTTGAAAGGTTATTTTTTTGTTTTTGCTTTGGAAGAAAACTTCTTGAAAACTTGTCTTCGCTTTCTTTGGCCTTGTTTTGATTTAGTTTCCTTTTTGCGAATGAAAGTGCATTTTTGTTTGTCTTGAAATTTTCTTTTAGTGTTTGGACGAAAATGAGCATCAGGAACTTATATTCTATGTAAACATCTTAAGTGGCTAATTAGAATTGATAAACAAGTTACTTTCATTCTTTGATTTAGAGTGGTCTTAATTTTTGCATCAGCATGCACTCATTGCATTAGGATAAATTTGTGCATCTTTTAGGGCATCCATAGTTTTGTTAATTTTTGTGAGTGTGAAGCTTGAGTAAAAAAAATAAAATTATTGCTTTCTTAGAAGTTCCTCAGAACCTAGTAGAAATTTCTTTCATCGAAGAACAAATCGAGTGCATTTGCATATAGTTTGGTTTTTATTAATATTCTTTCATGTCAAAACACCACAAGTTTCATTTCTGCTTATCCATTGACTTAAGAACAACCCATTTAAAAACAAGCGCTAATTAAAATACACTAGAACTTTTTTATAATTGTCAAATTTGACACACCAACAAGTTTTAGGATATTTTAGAGCCTTGGATTAGGTGTGTGGAGAGAAAACTCTTCAAGACCATTTAAACTGTCAAACATAGGAGTCTGAAGAGTGAGTGCAAATCCAGTAGCATTAGGAAGACCAGGAAAGCTCTGGATCTGGGAGTTAAGCACAAGGGTTTTTGAAGATAAGGAAGAGAGATACCCCCTCTCCTACTTGTCAGATCTTACCTCAAGACTATTCCGCTTGGCTTTTGACACGAGTTGGTAACCTTAGTTGCTTCTCCTAGGGATCTACATAGGTGGATGTGGATGGGAATCTCGTGGCACCTGAGGTTTATGTTGTATCACTCTCAACGGTACTACTGGAGGGCACCCTTGCGAAGCTTGGGGCCTTGCACCGATGCAGGTTGTTGTTAGGAGGTCAGTGTAACTTCCTCTATTACCTTCGCTGGTAGGACTAGGCCACCATTATCCCATACTATCTTCGAAAGGCCCCTTACTTCACTTTCTTGTATTTTGGTGTCTGGTCCTCATCACCCGGAGTGGAAATACTTGGAAGTTGTTTGACTGGCTGACTTCTTTTAGGGAAGTTGTTTGGCTGGTTGACTTCTTTGTATATAGTTGGCTTTAGGTATTTTTGTCTAGTCACATTTGGACTTTGTGTTCTGAGTGACTAACTTACCACTTTGCCAATCTTGAAAGGCTTTTGGTTGTTCTTTCGGAAGTTATGGAGTTGCATCCTCAAGGGAAAAGGTTTTGATTGTGTATCTATCTTCCTTGAAAAGTAATTTATACATTCCCGTAAGAGAAGGGTCTGCGAATCAGTTAGATATGGCCAATATTCCTATGGAAACCAACCAAGGTACCCTTCCAAAAGGAGATCCTTGTGCTTTTCCTTTCCTTGGAAACACTAGTACTCCCTTGATGGCCACTTTGAATATTCCTAGATTGAATGTTGGACTACCCATTTGGCTGTGGTCCACTCTGAATATTCCAAATGCTCTTGAAGCTTCTCAGTTGAATGCTTTATTTCAGGGGCATCGCATGAGTGCTAATTGTTCATCTTCTTTCAAAGAGAAATATGGGATTCCTCTTTCTCCTCCTTCTTGTAATAAGAAATCTAAAAAGAGGAGAAAGAGGAACTCAACGAAGAAGAATAATTCTATCCATTCATCTTCAACCTCTACTAGTCATGTTAGAGAAAAGCCTTCAGCTGCTACAAGTCATGCTGGTGGCACAAGTCTAGTCACTGCGAGTCATACTAGCAATTCATCTTTAACCTTTGCCAATCATGTTGGAGATGAGCCTTCAGCCACTACAAGTCATGCTGGGGGCACAAGTCTAGTCACTGCGAGTCATACCAGCAATCCATCATCAACCTCTGTTAGTCATGTTAAAGATGAGCCTTCAGCCGCTGTAAGTCATACTGGGGGCATAAGTCTAGTCACTGCAAGTCATACTAGCAAAGAGTCACTGACCTTTGCAAGTCATGTTCAGGACCCTCCACAAACCATTGCTAGTCATGTTGGCAAAATGGACATTGATAAGAAACATGGACGTAGAAGTTTTAAACCTAAGTTCCCTTGTAAGATATGCAAGGGAGACCATATTACTCATTTATGCCTTGGTATTCCAGAGGTACAAAGGATATGGTCTGAGTCTGAAAGTACTTCTAATCCTAGATTTAATATGGTTTCTCATCAATCCCATCAACCATTGGTTGATAATGTGGTAGAGCCAGTGCAATCTCTGGCCGATTACACTCCTCTTTTGGGGGGTGAAGTGCCTAAAAAAAGAGTCTGCTTGATTGCTAGTATAGAGTCTTCTAGTATAAGGGGCATTGAATGTTCCCCCTCCAAGTTCTAGGAGTGTTTCCTTTGATTGGTATAGTCTTGTCGAGCCTTGTCTTCCTTCCATTGTACCTTTCAAAATAAAGGTCAGATTTAATTCCACAAACATTTATCGATGTATGGTGGATGAAGGATCCTTTGGAAATATTATATCCTCTGTGACTTGGAAAGCTTTGGGTTCCCCAAAGTTGTTGACAACTTAGAGTCAGTTGTTAGCCTATGATAGAAGACCTGGTGAATCTATGGGTGTTCTTCCTCAATTGCCTATTACTTTAGGTGGGAAGACTGTCTTAATTGATATGATGGTGGTTGATAGCCCTTTAGACTTTAATATAATACTTGGGCGTGATTATGTTTATGCTATGAATGCTGTGGTGTCTTCACTCTTTCGAGTAATGTGATTTCCTCATAATAGGAATATTGTCACTATTAATCAACTTGCATATGATAATTACCACCCTAATTCAACTTTATTGCAGAATGCCCCTTGGTTTGTTTCGAGTGTTCAAGTAGACTCTACCCTGCCATGGGTGAATTATGTGGCAGTGAATCCTCAATGTTCAATCGCTTCTAATAAGGATCTTTTGACCTATTATTCTCCTTCTTGGGATTTGGTCCCAGTAGTTGACTGAGAGATTCTTCTTATAGGGACATGGGACCCCTTAATTCCCTCTTTTGATCCTTGTAGTTCTCATGATTTCTTAGAACTTGATTTGCCATCACAGGAGGAACTCTTTGAAGCCATGAGTTTTGACTACCAAAGGAGTCCTTAGCTTGATCCCTGCAAGTGGTTTTTCTAGAAGAACTATTATGTGTAAGCCGCAAGGTTGCGTGGTTCCCTATACCATATTGTATGTATAAGGTACGCATTTTCAAGTTTTGTATTCTATAAGACAAGATTTTATATGAAGTTTATATGTGGGATGTATTAACTTCTTGTCTAGTGTTCCTATTTATGTGTACAGAACTTGGAAGAATTTTGCTTTGGGGAATTTTTATGGTTGGTCCGTTTTGATTGGTATTGGTTCTTGAAACTGGCATATAGGTTACATTTTTCCACTTGCATTGTTCACTTATCAATTTCCTTTCCCATTTTGGCCTTAGGATTGACCCCGCCAAGTTATGGTGCGAAACCTTCTCATTGCTTAGAAGTATCATGACTTGTGTGGTAGAGCCTACCTTATCATGGGTGCCCTAGTTAGTACCTTGTTGTCACTTGGCACTCATGCCATGTTTTTTCCCTAGGCTCAGAAGTCCTTTGTAGTCCTGCCATGACTTATGCGATGAAGACTCATTCCTCTTTGCTTCTTCGCTTCATTCTGGCCATATACCCTAGAGGCTCCTTCATGTTGAGTTGTACTACTGCATTGCATTTTGACTATTTACACCTTTTGGCCTTAAGTCGGCTTCACTTGGACTCGTGTTTAAGCCAACTTTTGACCATGATGATTGCAAAATCAAACTTGTGTTCCCTTGACTTCTACAGCTTAACACACCTTGACCCATGGAAGGAACACACCTTTGAGTGTCTTTGACTAGTTTTCATCTCACTGCATTGAGCATAGGATTGTTCCAATCCTAGGAATTAGATCATCTGTTTCACCGACACTCGTTCTTTCCATTGTACTATAACATTCTTTTATTCTTTTTCCAGCTTAAATAAAAAGACAAAAAAATTATATATTCCAAAAAGAACAGGAACAGGACAATATTTCCACTTATTATTGGCAGCTAAAGTTAGTCGCGTTGCCCTTGAACAAAGCACTCAAAAAAAAGTCTCCTCCGTTTGGGCAGGATTTAGTTTGACTTAGGTACGCCTTAACCTTGTTATTGAGTTACTTCTCCCTCGATTGTTTATCTATTCCAATCATATGGAGGGTTCATTTGTGCCTCCTTCATGACGAACTTATATAGAGTCATCATATGCTACCACATAGTCACATTGAGACGTGCTTTTGTTCAAGGAAAGTTAGCCTGAGTCGGCCTCTCTGCGATGTCTCTTGACTCATTTTTTAGTCGGCCATCCCTGGTTGTTAGTGTCTTGTCTACCATCACATCAGTTATATTGGTCCTTTACTCATGTCGGTTTGAGAAGGTCTCCATTGACTTCTTACTGGCAGGTCTTGTCCTTATCGACGACGACATCCTTCTTTGAGGATAGGCCAAGAGCCGTACCCTAGCCCTATTTTCATTATTGATAGGTCACCTTGTGCTCAACATCGATTAGTATCATGGGTCTTTAACTGAGTGGTTTCCCTTGTGTTCGGCATCAACCTACACTATCACACATTGGGATTCGTGCAATACCTTGGTTTCCATTTGACCCTATTGGTGGATACCTCGCCTTTGTGTCAGTTTTCATTATTAGTTGGTTCATAGGGTTTCTATACTGCGCTAGCCACATCTTGTGTACACCGGAAACGTTTACTACATCTTTTTCATCTAATTCCTTCAACACTATTGGTCTACGGGTTACACTTGCACTAGATTGATGAAGGATGCCTTAATGCCTTCCTTCTGGCGGATATTTCCCTATCGACTATGACTCATTGCTCTGGGGCAAAGATCTAGAGTCCATTTGGTAGTACGTTGGGGTTTGCAGTCATTAGTGGCAGATCCTTCCCTATCGACAATGGGAAACCATCATTGTCTCCTGATTGATAGATTCTTACAGGTGTTCGACTCCAGCTCATCTATTCACACTTGTTAGATTGTACTGGGTACCTTGACACTCATTATCATATCGGTGAGTAGCCTTGCATTTGTTAACGGTATACATCAATGACTGGTAATCAAACAATTTATCACATGGTCGACTTTAGATCATTTATTCCCATGGTGTAGAAATATACCACGGCGGTCAGTGAAGACCTCAAGTTGCATTAACATTCATTGGTTCACTTGACAGTTGCTCCTATTGCTGCTAGTTGATACCACTCAACCTTATATGTTGTAGTCATTCATTGTGAAATTCTATATGTTGGCACCTGAGTTTGCAATGTAGTACTGTTTTACTCCTTCATGTTCATTTGGTACTTTTGGGATCAGTCTTTGATATCAGTGATTTTCTTCATCCTTCAGCATCATTGACATTCTTATATGTGATATTCAGACATGTACTTGTTCGATCGTGATCAGATGATCCATTATGTATTTTCCAGTCTTCTATACTTGTATACTTAGTGGATCTGCTTATACTTGATATGTAGACATCCTTTACTTTCTCTGAGCATGGGTATACCTGCCTGAGACAGTGTTTCTTTCTGATATACTTTTGTGGCTTGACAGGCTGAACTTTGGTGAATTCTTTCTTAGTTTTTGACAGGTTTCCTTTCCATGCACTTACTTAATACATTTCGGCCATCATGTACCTCTTTTGACCTCATATATTAGGGGGCATCTGTTAAAGCTCCAAATCTCACTCTTGATGTTTGTGATGCTGCTGTCATGGCCTAGGGAAACCCCTCCTTCCAAACCTGGTCCAAATACTTAAAAAACAATGTTTTACTCCCTATACACGACATTGCCTTGAGCTCAACGCGTGTTTACGTGGGTCTGTGTATACCCAACCTGCATATATGTCCTAAAACACTTTAAAAAATTAAATCTCCTTAATTTCGGGCAGAGATCACATATTTTACCTGTTGATTACCTATTAGTGCTCGTGGGAGAAGTATAAAAAGGCTTCAATAGGAAGGCCTATGGAGGGGAGAATAAAGAGAAAAATCACTCTGCTGAGATTATCCCTGATCAAGTCTGAAGATCCTTGTGCTTCCAGCACTTCCCCCATTACAAGAAACCCTTTTTTCCTTGAGTTATGATATCTTTCCATTAGTTGAGATATCCTTGAGTAAGTCATGGAAGGAGCTTGTTGAAGGCTTGAGATTGGATGAATCCGAAGGACGGTTCTGCTTGGAGCCTGCGAAAGGAAGACTCGGGTGAAATCATTCCTTTCTATATTTTAGTTATCTATAACAAAAGAAACACTTGTGTTGTTCCTGATATTAATCTTCTTCATGCTTATGATATCAATGTTATGATTTACATTTGAATGGTTATTTCAATGGTATAACTAACTACCTTTCAATATGCTATGAAGTTTACTTCCTTATGAAGCTTGGTCCATTTACTACTATGCTTTCTTGAATTTTATTGTTTTGCAGAATGAAGGATCAAAAGGAACTCCAAGGGGGTTTGGACCTTGGCTGGATCTACCCAAACGAGGGACCCCCAGGTGCACCTCTCTTCGTGTAGTTTGTTTATATTAGCATCATAACTATCTGGAATGCTTGTTTTTCTTTATAGATAACCCCCACTTTGCTAGTGTATTGACCCAAGACCCTAGGGGACTTTGTCCCACAACAATAGGGGTGTGGGAATGTGTCTATGGGGATACATGGGACATGTAGGAAGTGAGTGATCTATTTTTAGAGGGTTCTTCTCAATATGGTAACCATAGAGACCATGAAAACAAGAAAACCCTAGGAGAGTAAAAACTGACTTTCAAGCACAAAATGAAGCACGAGAAAGCTGAGAGATGATCCAATTACTTGTAAATTATAGCTTAAACCATGCGTGTTGATGTAAAATTGACTGAAATGGAGGATAAATGTAGCAAAAGTGCAGCCCTAGCCAGATGGCGTACTTTGGTGGTAAGAGAATGCTTATTTGAGGGTGATAGATCTCCTTGAGGATAGAGAGAGGTCTCTTGGAAGTAAAATGAGAAAATGAGAGGTTCTTTGGTCTTTTATTGCTTTGAAAAATCGATTTTCTCCATGGGTGGTGTCGTGGGCCCACCATGTATTTTGCCATTTTCTTTTGAAAATGCAGCTTTGGAACTTTATGAATCATAATACATCATACTAGAAATATAAAACATTTTTTGAAAAATTTATTGAAACTTTTTCCATCACCACTCCTTGAAATGATGATTTTGATGGTTGAAATGATTGATTTTTTTTTTTTTTTTTTATGATTTTGACCCAATGACCTAATGATGACTTGACATGAAAAGAATGAGCAGAATGATGACCATAATGACTATGATACCCTTGCAATAAGGAATGACTTGAACATGATTATGTCCATTGACCATGAAGGTGAAAGGAGCAGTGATGACCTACCTAACCTAACCAGTGACCAAATTTTTAATGAAAACCTATTTCAAACCATAAGCATTTGCAGTAGGATCTTATCAAAAACTTTGTAAGAACATATTTGATCACTGGTGATTGACAAGATTGATAGGCACTAACAACTCATATTGTATAATCAACAAGACAACCGCTCAAGGCAGGGTCTCTCACTCTTATCCCCACACACTTAGTTTTAGCTGTCTCCCAACAAAAAGATATGGGGGATAACCCCTATGGAAATGAGGTGAAGGAAAACAAGTTGGGAACCAACTTTTTTGGGGGACACAAATGAGTGGCCTAGCTACTTGGTTAAATTTATAAAGATTAATGATTAGATTAGATTTTAAGTATGAGCCCAGTGCCTTATGGAGTCACAATTATTGCTTAATGTAAATTAATGCCAAGTAACTAGACGAACACGCATTGCTTGATATGATAAACTAACCTATATGGGATGAAATTCCTAAGAGTTAGGTGTGATTAAAGAATGTTGGTAAATTTGAGATTAGATTCCTATTCTAATTTGAAACTCTCCCTTAACTATTTTACGAAACAATCTTCATAGTAGGTTGTGGGATGGAAGCCAATGGGAAGCAAGCAAAGGCCTCATTAACAATACCTTCCCTTGTGTTCCAACCACCTAGTACCTCTAGTGTTGTAGAGACTGTGGGTCTAAAAACTGCAAGGTCATTGTGTTAACCACTAAGAAGGGATGAATCCCTAAGCTAATTAAAGAAGGGTTTCCCTAAGAGTCTATCAACCTAGCTTATGATATGAGGTAAGTTTGTAGTGCAAGCTAGATCCTAGAATGCTCGTGCAAAGATGATGAGTGAAATTACTTGAGTTAACATTGTTTAAGTGTTTAAGTACTCAAATTATGATTACTCCTTATGACAACAATACTTAACAATAATTAGAGGATAATATTAATACAAGGCAAGTGCTTAAGGATACAAGTGTTAATGAATCAATCCGCAAGATACTTAGAATAAATTACCAAATTTGTAAATTAGCCAATGATTACACGATGCCAATAAAATTTACTCAAGATATTCTTATCACAATGCCAATTAGATTCCAAGTGTCAAAGCAACTTAACCAACCATAAGATCAGAAATTTAGAGCTTAAATGTATGACTGATTTAAGTGTAGAATTCATAAATCCTTGTAACTTGGAGAAAGACAAGTAAGTGTTAGATATCAAATATCCAAATCAATAGTAATATTTTAGAAAATTCTAGCACTTATTAGACTTATGATAGCAACAAGAAAATCACTTTAGATCATAGAATTTACCAAATATATGAAACATAAAAACTTTTGAATGATTAGCATATGTAAATTTATGAATTTAGCCCACTTTAAAATGGAGGATATAGTGCAGGAACCTCCCATGTTGCCAAAGAAACCTTTATCTTATTATAAATAAGTCATTGAGAAATGGTTAAACAAATATGACTTAGGCAAGAATGAAACTGAAGGAAATCAGATCGATGATTGCAACACTGATCCAACGGTGTTGATAGAGCAGGGTCATAAATAAAGAAGAGTAGGTCGCAAAATCACAAACTTTCCAAATTTTCCAAATGAGCGTTATCCAAATCAGATACAAAGTTGCACACCAATCACATCAACATCAACATCACATCCTACTGAGAGAAAGTGTAAAAGGCGAAAGAGAAGAAGGAATAAGTTTTATGTATCTGATGCTTGGGAGCAGCTCAATATTTAGATAAGATAAAGTCCTAGCATTGTTATAATTCAACTTGGCACATCCAAGAAACAACCCAAAGACTTGCCGAAAAGTACGTAGATGCTCAACATGCATTATGTTGAAGATATTTGATGCCATAAGGCATATTTGTATAATATCTCTAACCCTACTCCTTTTTATTTCATGTCATGAGATAGTTTTATTTCTCACATTTATATTACATCTTTTATATTTTAGTTTCTTAGAGTAGATTTTTCTATTCCAGCGACATTTTCTATGTATACATGATGATTTCTATTTTGAATGGATATCTATTTGATGGAATTTTGTTTTTTTAGATGCAGAATTTTGGGGTTCTCACGTCATGTCAACTCTTAAGAAACCACTTGGGAAACTAAGTTCATCAAGGATTTTAGGGTTTTGGAAGCTCCTTTACAATTCACGCTCCTCAAACCTAGCCTTTAAATCCTCATCCCCTTCTCCTAGAAAGCCTTGTACCTTGCTTAAAAGTTAAGCAAGCCCCATTCTTGAGCCTCCCCTAGGAAAGGGTCCCCGAGATCACTTCACACCCATTTTAGCTGATCTATCCTTCATAAGTGATTCTCTATATATATCAGGTCTCCTCCCATCGGTGAAAGTCTGCAAAGGGTAGGAATCTTTAGTTGTCATGATTGTGGGCTTTAGCTTCATTGTTTCCCTTAACCTAACAAGTGCCCTCTAGGACCCCCCCACTCCCCCTGCTAGTTTGAGTGGTAACATGGACAAACCAAAACTCCAGCCTTAAGAGGTGAAAGGTACTTTGATTTATTTATAGATGATTATACTAGAATGATGTGGGTGTTTTTATAAGATTTAAATCATAGGCACTTGAATGTTTTAAGAATTTCAAATCTCTTGTGGAAAATGAGAAAGAATAAAAAATCAAGTGTCTTAGAACAAACAGAGATGGATATTTTACTTCAAAAGAATTCAATGAATTTTGTGAAACACATGGAATCAAAAGAGAACTTTTTGTATAAGAAATGGAAAGAACAATGTTACTTGCAGCTAATTTGCAGGCCAAATTTTGGAAAGAAGTGGCTGGGACAACAATAATATACCTTAAGTAGAGCTCAAATCAAAATAAATAGTGACAAAACTCCATATGAATTATGGAAAGGAATACCTACTTCAGTGACATACTTCATAATATTTGGAAGTAAACGATTTATAAAGATTAATGATGATTCACCAGGAAGGTTTGATTCACATATTGATGAAGGAATTTTTCTTGGGTATTCTACAAGAAGCAAAGCCTATAAATGATACAACAATCTATTATGAAATGTAGTAGAAAGCATTGATGTAAAAATTAATGAGGCACTTCCTGAAAGAGAAATTGAAGCCAATGAAGAAGATCCAGTCCTTGAAGAAGATGAAGAAGACACTACAAAGGAATAAAAAGAGTTAGAAAGTCAAAAGGAACCTTCTCAAACTCCATCAAGAGGCAAGTTTATATAAAAGCATCATATGGGAGATAAAATCATTGATGATATAGATAATGGAATGCAAACTCAGAAAAGGATGACAAATACTGATCAGATATTGATCCAATACCTTAATGATAGCTCAAATATAAAAGTGTTTGAAAGAGTGTTGAACCTGAGTGACCAGATAGATCTCATCTTCCTAATTCCAATGCCGTGAACGATTCGAAAAATCGACACTGTATGAAGGAGTTATTGCAATTTGAAAAAGCCCAGTAAACTGCGATTTCCAAGAATAAATTGATTTTTGGGGAAAAATCCAAGGAATATTCCTTTTGGCTGACCAATCAAGTGCTGACACGTGGCAAGCCTAGAGGCCGCCACGTGGCCCTAGAATGGTATGGTAAAATTTTGTTGGGGTCCGACAGAATCGAACTCGTGACCTCCAGCAAGACAAACCAGTGCGCTACCACCTCCGCTACCATGTTTCTTAACATATAAATGGAAAATGTTATATTTAAGTTTTAACCGGTTGTAGTTTGGAGGTTAGGACCCCCAATGGTCTTACCCACCAGCGGTCCCATAAGACCTAGTCACATGTATGTGAGTTAACCGTTTGCCAACAAACCATGCGGTTTGCGTTGACCGCCAGCCTAACAGTCTTATCGCCTAACCGCCGATTGAAACCCATCACATGTGCACTGATAGTTACAATTAGTTCTGATGGTTAGTTTGGCAAAGTGCTAAAAAAGGGCAGTTATGCCAAAATTAACTACAGTTAAGTGTCGGCTTGCCAAAATTAGTGAGGATCTCTAAGGGAAACTGCCTAAAGGCACTCCAGGAGTAGTTTTCATCCTAAGAGAGTGAAACAAGAGGCTATCTAGGCTAATTGTAGCCTTCTGAAGCCAATGGAATAGTCCAGAGAAGCTGAAGAAGCCATCTTCAAGGAGATTTTCGTCTAGGGATATTTTGGAGCTTAGGGCCACCAGGGGTTGGAGGCAGTTGCAGGAGCTACCAGTACTCTTTCTCAGCGAACCAACAGTCATTCCTAATTGTAATGAGCCTTCTAAATCCATTGCAGGGGTTTGCATAAGAATTTGGAGACTTCTAAAGGCCGAGATGCTATAGGGAAGATTTAGATAGCCTAATGCCAAACATGGAGGAAGGCCTAGACTGGGGATGCAATGCTCATTTTGAGAAAATGAACAATCTATTATTGATGTCTAATATGTGTTGGAGATAGTAGAAGAGGTTTCAGTAATTGTTGAAGAATTTTGAAGGAGTTAGTGCCATCAAGAATTTGAGGGTAGCTCAGTGCACCGATTGAAGGAATCAAGTCTAAGGGACCTTAGATCTGTTTGCAGAGTGATGATAGCCATGACAGGGATATAGATGGTTTATAAGCCCATTGGTTTAGTTCAGTAACCTTTGGATTTAAGTGTGGAACTTGTAAAAGAAACTTTGCCATAATCCCAAAGAGCCAATTCAAGATGACAAAATCTCAAGGAGATGTAGCCCACGATATTCGGGTGAACTCCTAGATTAAATTTGTTGTTATGTGTTGATATTTATTTGCTGCATTATATGGTTGTTATGTGTGTTTAATATCAGCAGAAACAAATCGACTTAAAGCACTTAAACAGTTAAAAACAAACAAAGACATACACATGTTCAAGTACTTAATTTCGCAGTTGTCAACATAAGCTAGATCATATATTTGTTAAGCGTTGGGGTGGGAGGTTCTTGTAAGAATAAAAAGTTGTTAAAACCTCATTTAAAATCAGGTGGTACCAGAGCAGGATGCTTGATTGAAAGAGCAAAAGATTCCTAGTTTGAAAGATGTTCATATAGTCAAATTCCACTGTTTGATTTTTGTAAACTGACTATTGTTTGAGTTTGCAAAGGTGAAGGAAGAAGGGTTGAACACATTCTCCTTACCCAAAGGACCTCAAGGCAACCCTTGAAGCATAAGAGGGTTTGTTTCCAAAAGGTTGCTTGAATAATAATTTGATGCTACTGCTGTTTAGTTCAGAAATTTGTCATTAGTTCTTTGAAAGCTTTGTGAATTTTGTTGAAGTGCTTTTGTTCATTTTGATGATGACAACTGCTACAAGTGAGTTTTCCAAATCCTCCTCTTTCACAATATTCTTTGATGAGGACATGAAGCGATATTTGTTCATCATGATGGATATGGTGAGAGAAATGTATGAGGATGAAAAGAAGAGCATCAGACTTCAAGAGTAGTTGAATTCCATGAAGGAAGAGAAGCAGTTGCTTTCTGACAAATTGTAGGAAATGGAGAAACAACTTCATATTGAAAATATCGATTTGGAAAGGATGCATGAGTTGGAGACACATATCCTTGTTTCCAAATAAGCCTTAGTCAAGTATCAACTTGAAGAAGAGGTAAAAAATTCTAGTTTGTATTTAATTTCCCCTAGAATGTTTATGTTGGTTCTTTTGAAAAACATACAAGAGGCATAGGGTCCAAGTTGATGTCGAAAATGGGCTATGAAGGGAAAGGATCGGGAAAAAATGCACAGGGCATTGTTGAGCCAATAATGGTTGAGGAAAATCCTAAGTATTTGGGTCTTGGCTATGGACAATCTTATGGAGAAAGTTCCAAAGCAGTCATGAAGGAAATTGAAACAATTCCTAGAAGGAGTTCCATTTCAGGTTCCCTACCTCAAGTTTGTAAAGATTGTATTCTTGGGGAATGCAATTGTGTGAAACATGATTTGTAGGAAGAAGGTGGTCATAAGCATGCCCTTGAACCAAAGAGTTGTGAAAGCTCTAAAATAATTGAAGAGATTGATGGTGTTCCTGTTAGTGTCGATATCTTCATCCCTCCGTCAGAGATCAAATCCTCTTGTTGCATTTCATATTAGGTGTCCCGCCCAGTCATATGCATTCCATTAGGCACATGGATCATCTGACAAGAGTGGTTTTCCTCATGTCCCTCATGTCATTTACCTGCTAGTTCATGTCTGTTCATTAAAAAAGGCATATATAGTCTTCTTTTTATCTAAAATTGCAAAAGGTTAGGGTTTCATTGTCAATTAGGTCATGGTTCCATTAGGGTTTTGGCAATAAATGCTTCAAAATGTCCAATAATTACCAGCAGGCCATGAGGAGGCTTCAACATCAATAAATTTCATCACCAAGTGTTCGAAATTGAGGAAAAACACATAGTATTTAGCTTTTATTATACAAAAATCATGAAAATTTTGTTTTCTTCATTATCAAATTCCTTCATCTGCACCCTGGTTTCTTTCCTTAGCCCAAAAAGCTCCAACACCTGCAAAAAAGCAAAGCTCAGGTCATTTATTTCATCATCAAACTTAGAAGAAGTGAAAAGAGGTGAAAAAGTCCAAAAAACAGAGTTTAAAGATAAAGTCATTTGTAAAACATTATGAAAGTGGGTTTCATGAGCCAAAATTTCAAAATCTCTTTGTTTATAAGCTCTTCCTTCATTGGATAATTTCATTTGCAAAAGAGAAGCAAGAAGAGCAATTTTGGTGAGTGAGTGTGAAGTTTGGGCGAAAATCACACTAGGTTGCTCGGCGCGGCACACTGGGCAGGAGGCGCGGCGCATACAGCCAGTGCGACGCACTGGGCAGGAGGCGCGGTGCATACAGCTGGCGCGGGGCACTGGGCCTCAACACTCAGTGCATTTTTACAAGGGCGCGACGCATTGGTGAGGTGCAGTGCATTGGGCATGCCGCGTGGCGCATACAGCCAGAGGGCCTGAAAACGGTCAAAACTCACCTAAATCACCCAAAAACGCATGGATTTGTTAGGTAGAGCCTCCATTACCATTTTTTGTCCAAGTTGGGTGCTTAATTCATGATTCTTGTTTCATGGTGATTGCTTAAAGAAGTCAAACCCTATCATTTCAAGTTCCTCAAATAAAAATTGCTGCCTAGGGTTTTGCCACCAAGTTTACTCTTTTATCCCTTTGTTCCATCTGATTCCTTTATTCCCTAAGTTCCCCTACCCCCTAAAGTCACTAATCCATTATCCTAAATTCCCTTTTCCAAACTCTCAATTGTAAATCCCTAAACCCTAATCCTATAATCCCAAAACATCCCACATTTCCCTAACCAAAATCTATCCCAACAATCTCTTAATTCTCCACTATTTTTCCCTCCCCTTACAGTCCCTCATTTCATTGTTTTCCCTTGGCGACAAAACAAAAGGTCAAACACATCATCAAAGGCAGTCCAAGATAGTTTGACATATTAACACCTATTTCTCCATGGCATCTACTTCTTCATATGATTTTGAAGAGGAGACCCAAAGTGACTCACCTACAGAGGGACATGCACCCAGGAGGCCTCATAGAGGTGGCAGGTATATCAGAGAAGAACCAACCACCCTTGCTGAATTGCAGCCCTGCCCACTTGCCATCTCTTGTTTCTGACATCAGTCATGTTATGAATTTTGTGAAAAGGTTGCTAGCATTCAGTTTCATCATGAGTTGGCTCGTTTGTTTGTACTGTATTTACATGGTGATCAAGCCACTCTAGCTGGTGTCACCTTCAAACTTACACCAGAATCCATTTCATTAGCAACTGGTATTCCCAACATTGGAGAGCCATGGAACAAGAGACAGAAAATTGACCGGCAGTATTATGAACCGTACATTAAGCCTAGCTTCTTGAGGTAGCTCAAGAGAGTGTTTCCTTTTCAATATATCAAAGATGAATATGCTCCTTTAATGAAACTGATCATGAAGTATTTCAGCTGTGAGGGCCGTTTCTCCCATTTGTATCAGGCTGCTCATGCATTTTACCCGGGTATGGATGATGAACATTCCTTACTTCATGTGCTGAAATATCGAAAGGATGACCACTCTAGTGCATCACAAGACCCCTCAGCAGCAGTTTAATAGTATTTATCATTTTTCTCTTATCAAAATTGTGGTTGTTCATCAACTTGGCTTACAAGGCATCACTTGGGATGATTTCATCTCTCGTGAGTTTTTCAGAGCTTCTCTATGACCTTCAGATATTTTGCATGATACAGGTGGACCTTCTTATCAACATGAAGGTCACGAAACACACACTGCTACTGTGCCAGTATTTATCACTTATCAGAAAGGCACCAGGCAGTTGTTTGCGGCAACAAAGCGAGTGTTATCTCCATGTGGGGTGGAAGGGGCCTCGCTTCCGGCATCAGCATCACAGGTTTAGGACAAAGGCAAGAGGCCAATGTAGGATGAGGGGCCTTCAGGTGAGCGGGACTTCATTCTTATTGAGGATGTTGATACAGACATGGGTCCTCAAAGCAAAAGTCTCAAAGAGATCATCCAAGAGAAACAGACAGAAATCAAAGCCTTGTCCCTCAACTTGGAGAGGGCTAAGTGGATTATAAAATAATTGGAGCAGAGGAATAAGAAGCTTGAGGACCAGCAGGTGATCATGGAGTTACAAAACATTAGGGAGAATCGCCAAGCTGCCTAAAGGAGGAGGGTGGAGTTCACTGCACTTAAGAAAGAGATCAATTCTAATCAGGAGTCATGGCTCGAGAGAGTCAACATCCACTTAGAGAGACTACTGGAGAAGGCCAAAAAGGAGAAAGACTTGTTGAGACACATGGCATTTCATTACATGGCGCAAAACAAGGTTTGCAAATTGCGAATAAGGAATTTAAAGGCAAAATTGAAGAACACTTCAAAGAGGCGAAAGGAGCATGATCGAATTCAAATATTAACCGAGGCATCCTTGGATCATCATAGCTCTTGATGAAGAAGGTCCAGCCCAAATTTCAAAAAATTTGGAGCATTGTTTGCATTTTGGAATTTTTTTGCACAAAAAACAGAGTTTTCCTTCCTATGCGTCGCGCCACGTGGCGCTCACTTTTGCTAGAGGGCTCCAAATCACAAAAACTTTGCATTTCTAGATTTTTCATGAAAATTATTCTTTCCTACCTATGGCCAAGAAATTTGGGCAGGTTTTGAGCCCTCAAAGAGGTCAAAAACACTCAAACAATGACCTCACTGCTCCTATTTTGACACACAGGAAGCAGCCTTGGGAGATTTGAGTTTTGACAGGGAAAATGAAGGCCAAATGGAAATATTCCACTTGGGTGGGAACGTAGACAGGCAGGGCTTTCCAACAAGCCTACTTGGAGCTAAGTTTGACATCGGGAAGGCCTCCAAAAGTGGGTCCAAACAGGCACGGCGCATAGAGGAAAAATTGCTAGTTTGACCCATTTTTGCTCTGTTTTTCGCCCAATTTTGCCTAGTTTGACTTTTTCACTTTCCTAATGGAAAATTTATGATGTAATTTTATGAAAATTGATGGATCATGATGTAAATGTGTTATATTTTTATTTTTATAGGTAGATTCATCAGTTTACAGGTTGTTTGAAACTGAATGAATCAGTTTCCTTGTTTTTAGAGGCATGCTGTTATGTTGCCTAGATTCTAGTTCTCAGTTTAGGATCAGTTGGATCAGCTCTTAAACATGTGAGCTCGACTCCTAGAGGCAAGGAGGAGCTATGTTTGTCTATATTATTTTTTTTTTCAGTCATTAGCATGGTTGGACTCTTGAGAAAGCCTTGAGCTTCATTGTACACTCACATCAATATTTTGGCTAAGGAATTGAGACCAGGGTTGGCAGTACTCTTTGGGATCCCTATGGAATTTGTTTTGGTACAGTGTTTTCTTATGTATTTGTGAATTTATTCATGTGTTATGTTTATCATTTCTCTCTTATTTCTTCTTAGCTAAACAAACAAGAGTGTAAGTAGAATACATTAAAATTACAGTGCTCTACTTGAAGTTTGCTTTAGTTTCTTGATGTTTTCCACTGTTTGGAGAGGATCCATGGTTTCCCTTGCCCTCTTAAAATCCTCCTCAGTCTGATCCATCTACCTCACTTGCTTCATAGTGCCAAATACAGTTTCCTACCTTGCCCCATTGAAATCCCTGCAAGACTGTACCTCATTCCCTGCATCCAAAATCTGCCTTTCCCTTAGAGCCCACAAAAACATCATTTTATCAAACAAACTCTTTATCTATACCTAGCCTAAAATCAGTAATCAAATCAGTCATCTCAAGCCTTTAGCGAGCATAAATAGCTAATATTGACTCGGAGCGAGCCCTCTCCTGACCTGGTAGGGCTAGCTACCAAGCTGAGCGTGGTTTGATGTGGACCTAGAAGCTTACCTTTTCAGCCTGAGGTAAATCTAGGCTCTAACATAGTGGTGACTCCACTGGGGAAGAAAGTTTATTTTCATTGTTTGGCTTTGTAGACTACAGACGAAGCCTGAAGTTAGCCAGGTAGCCTTCGAAACGCTTTTTCTTTGCATTAGCGAAAGTAGATGAAAGTTGCTTCAGTCAATCTCCGGTCTAGTCTTATAAACTGAACATCTAATATAAACGATCACCCCAGTACATGTATCAAGTTAGATCTGATTGTTGATGGTGGACAACGATCAGACGCTGGAAAGGCTGAAATCATTCACCTGGTGATTCCAAATCATTTTCGAGATTAGATCCAAAGACTCCATTGGAGGATGAACTCGACCAACAAAAACATGAAAGGACAATATGGACAGATTAGCTATTCAAGTTGGAATTTCATCCAAGACATTTTGTTCTTTGTTCTAAATTATTTCTTCTCTTTTCCTGAGAATGTCAAGAAGGCTTTGCAAAGTATACTATGTTTGAGAAAATATCCTCAGCCTGCATTTGATTCCTTCCCTTTGAAGATTGTAAATACCAAAGATTTACATGCCTTTGAGCTTGATCAAGACCCTTCTTCTGAATCTTGTGATGACCGTCTTCAAATTGATGAGCCCCAAGAGACCAAGACTGATTCTATACCTTCTGTACATACCCCACAACCTTGTAAAATTCCAGATCGATACAAGCCATTGATTTTACCTCCTATATCCCATGCTTTCCCTAAAAATCATGATCTATATCTACCAAGATTTGACGGTGATTGCGACAACATCAATGCTGAGAGACATGTATTGAATTTTTAGTCTTTTCTTGACCTTTTTGAAGTTGATGAAGAAGATGTCAGTATAAGGCTTTTCGCTCTTTCTTTGCAAGGAAAAGTCAAGAGTTGGTTCAAAACCTTGCCTAATGCGAGCATCTCAGATTTACAAGAGTTCGTCAAAGTTTTCCTCGACAGGTGGGTGGTCAGAAAAACCCTTTCCTGATTGTAGAAGAGTATAACCAGCTGAGAAGACAACCAGGGGAGACAGTACAACAATTTTCTGCCAGATTTAACCAAGTTTATTATTTGATGCCTATTAATATTAGACCTCCTCCTGGATCCGCTCTCTTGCACTATGCAGGTGCTTTTGATCCAGAAATGGAGTTTTAGCTGAGAGAAAGGAATCTTGCAACACTTGAAGAGGTGCAGAACAATGCAGTAGATGTAGAGGCTCATTTGTTGATCCAAAGGGCAAAGTTGAAGGAAGAAGAGATGAAAAACATAGATCCATAGGAATCGACATCTTTAAAGGTAAAGCTTGACATTTTGGCAAGTGCAGTGGAAGGGATGATGCAAAACATCGCCGCAAGGAATGATTATGATGTTCAAGCCCATGTCTTGCTGATTGAAGAAGAACAAGTTGCTGATCCAAAACATCTTCTTTCTTATCCCAACTGTCGTAGATTTGATAATGATGGTCTTATAGATCATCTTGGAGAAGAGAGATCGATTGATATGACATGTATGCTTAATGATGTGTTTTGTATTGATGATTTGCCTCAGTTTGATCAATATGATGATGATTATGTTCTCCAAACAGAAGCTAATCTTGTAGAAAAATCAGCAGCTAGTTTGTGGAAGGAAGAAGTTCACTTTCAGCAGCTCGAATACAATGTTCAGCCATCACATATCAGCTATGGAAATGACGAGGAAAGTGTAGCAAATTTTGAAGTAAGTGAAGGATCTTTGCCTTTTTGTTTTGATTCGTTTCAGTTCATCAGAGACAACTTCCATGCAATTAGAAATCAATTGTCAACAAGTCTTGATTTGGACCATCTTGAGGGAAAGGAAAACCTTATTCAAGATTTTTCATATCCAGATTTGCAGCCCCCGAATGCCATTGATTGTCAAGTTGCAAATGAAGACTTGGAAGCTGGCACATATGATCAAATGATACAAGATGATTCCATACCTTTTTGTTTTGAATCATTTCAGTTTTTGAAGGAAAATTTACATAGTACATTTTCAGTAAAGGATGAGCAGCTTGTAGAAAATTATGTAATCTCATTGGAGCTAATAGAAAATGGGTTATATCAGTCTTTTCAAGTTTTTCACAATCCAATAGCTGATGTGTTGGATGATGTCTGCAGTCAAAGTCCTTCTCCTATTTGTGAGCTTGAAAAAAGTATTGATACAAACTTGATCCGGCAGCCAGTTTCTTTGTCATTTTCAGCAAGAGTCTCGTCACAAAGCTCAGATCAAAGTTTGCATTTATGGTATGAAGAGAAGAGAAGTAATCCAATGGATGAGCTAAGTCCCAGTGTGCATGAATTTTAAGATCCTTATGCAGTGTTTTTGGAGGCGGATAGAGAATCCATAACATTCAATGGATATGTTCACAAGTTTTCATGGGATTTGCCTTTTAGTAGTTCTCTCTTGTTGTTCATAAGCGAGCACTTGCAGAGAATTCAAAATAATTACTTGGTTGCATTGGTTGTTTCATTTCATTTGATCAGGTGATGAATGAAACTGTTAGAGTAGGTTATGATGAATAAGCTCAATTTTGAGCATCATTTCCAGTTTGTCGATTGTGTTTAAGTGTTAATTCAGTTTTGAATCACTTTTCAGTCATGTAATTGAGTCCAGTTTTGAGTCAAGAGTTTGGTTTTGGTTTGTTGAAGTTATTGACTCCATAGCCCAATGGACAAAGGCACTACCTACTTTCCCAGAGATCTGTAGTTCTTGGCACCTCCAAGGAGCTACCATCCCCATTGGAGCCAATGTTAGTGTCGGTATCTTCATCCCTCTGTCAGAGATCAAATCCTCTTGTTGCATTTCATATTAGGTGTCCCGCCCAGTCATCTGCATTCCATTAGGCACATGGATCATCTGATGAGAGTGGTTTTCCTCATGTCCCTCATGTCATTTACTTGCTGGTTCATGTCTGTTCATTAAAAAAGGCACATATAGTCTTCTTTTTATCTAAAATGGCAAAATGTTAGGGTTTCATTGTCAATTAGGTCAGGGTTCCATTAGGGTTTCGTCAATAAATGCTTCAAAATGTCCAATAATTACCATCAGGCCATGAGGAGGCTTCAACATCAATAAATTTCATCACCAAGTGTTCGAAATTGAGGAAAACACTGAGTATTTATCTTTTATTGTACAAAAATCGTGAAAATTTTGTTTTCTTCATCGTAAAATTCCTTCATCTACACCCTAGTTTCTTTCCTTAGCCCAAAAAGCTCCAACACCTACAAACAAGCAAAGCTCAGGTCATTTAGTTCATCATCAAACTTAGAAGAAGTGAAAAGAGGTGAAAAAGTCCGAAAAACAGAGTTTAAAGATAAAGTCATTTGTAAAACATTATGAAAGTGGGTTTCATGAGCCAAAATTTCAAAATCTCTTTTTTTATAAGCTCTTCCTTCATTGGATAAGTTCATTTGCAAAAGAGAAGCAAGAAGAGCAATTTTGGTGAGTGAGTGTGAAGCTTGGGCGAAAATCGCACTAGATTGCTCAGCGTGGCGCACTGGGTAGGAGGCGCAGTGCATACAGCCGGCGCGGCGCACTGGGCCTCAACACTCAGTGCATTTTTACAAGGGCACAACGCATACAACCAGAAGGCCCGAAAACGGTCAAAACTCTCCCAAATCGCCCAAAAAAGCACGGAATTGTCAGGTAGAACCTCCATTACCATTTTCTACCCAAGTTGGGTGCTTACTTCATGATTATTGTTTCATGGTGATTGTTTAGAGAAGTCAAACCCTATCATTTCAAGTTCCTCAAATAAACATTGTTGCCTAGGGTTTTGATGACTATTTTTCCACCAAGTTTACTCTTTTATCCCTTTTTGCCACCCGATTCCCTTATTCCCTAAGTTCCCCTACCCCCTAAAGTCACTAATCCCTTATCCTAAATTCCCTTTTCCAAACTCTCAATTTTAAATCCCCAAACCCTAATCCTATAATCCCAAAACATCCCACATTTCCCTAACCAAAATCTATCCCAACGGTCTCTTAATTCTCCACTATTTTTCCCTCCCCTTACAGTCCCTCATTTCATTGTTTTCCCTTGGTGACAAAACAAAAGGTCAAACACATCATCAAAGGCAGTCCAAGATAGTTTGACATATCAGCACCTATTTCTCCATGGCATCTACTTCTTCATATGATTTTGAAGAGGAGACCCAAAGTGACTCACCTATAGAGAGACATGCACCCAGGAGGCCTCATAGAGGTGGCAGGCATATCAGAGAAGAACCAACCACCCTTGCTGAATTGCAGGCCTGCCCACTTGCCATCTCTTGTTTCCGACATCAGTCATGTTATGAATTTTGTGAAAGGTTGCTAGCATTCAGTTTCATCATGAGTTGGCTCGTTTGTTTGTACTGCATTTACATGGTGATCAAGCCACTCTAGCTGGTGTCACCTTCACACTTACACCAGAATCCATTTCATTAGCAACTGGTATTCCCAACATTGGAGAGCCATGGAACAAGAGAAAAAAAATGGACTGGTAGTATTATGAATCATACATTAAGCCTGGCTTCTTGAGGTAGCTCAAGAGAGTGTTTCCTTTTCGATATATCAGAGATGAATATGCTCCTTTAATGAAATTAATCATGAAGTATTTCAGCTGTGAGGGCCGGTTCTCCCGTTTGTATGCATATCATATCAGGCTGCTCATGCATTTTACCCGGGTACAGATGATGAACATTCCTTACTTCATGTGCCGAAATATCGAAAGGATGACCACTCTAGTGCAGCACAAGACCCCTCAGTAGCATTTTAATAGTATTTATCATTTTTCTCTTATCAAAATTGTGGTTGTTCATCAACTTGGCTTACAGGGCATCACTTGGGATGATTTCATCTCTCATGAGTTTTTCAGATCTTCTCAGGGAACTTAAGATACTTTGCATGAGATAGGTGGACCTTCTTATCAGCATGAAGGTCACGAGACACACACTGCTACTATGCTAGTATTTATCATTTATCAGAAAGGCACCAGGCAGTTGTTCGCGGCAGCAAAGCGAGTGTTATCTCCACCTGGGGTGGAAGGGGCCTTGCTTCTGGCATCAGCATCATAGGTTCAGGACAAAGGCAAGAGGCCAATGTAGGATGAGGGGCCTTCAGGTGAGTGGAACTTCATTCTTATTGAGGATGTTGATATAGACATGGGTCCTCAAAGCACAAGTCTCAAAGAGATCATCCAAGAGCAGCAGACAGAAATCAAAGCCTTGTCCCTCAACTTGGAGAGGGATAAGTGGATTATAAAATACTTGGAAAAAAGGTATAAGCAGCTTGAGGACTAGCAAGTGATCATGGAGTTACAAAACATTAGGGAGAATCACCAAGCTACCCAAAGGAGGAGGGTGGAGTTCACTCCACTTAAGCAAGAGATCAACGCTAATCGGGAGTCATGGCTCGAGAGAGTCAACATCCACTTAGAGAGACTACTGGAGAAGGCCAACAAGGAGAAAGACTTGTTGAGACACATGTCATTTAATTACATGGCACAGAACAAGGTTTGCAAAGCGCGAATAAGGAATTTAAAGGAAAAATTGAAGAAGGCTTCAAAGAGGCGAAAGGAGCATGATCGAGTTCAAAGATTAGCCGAGGCATCATTGGCTCATCATAGCTCTTGATAAAGAAGGCCCAGCCCAAATTTCAAAAATTTTGGAGCAATTTTTGCATTTTGGAAATTTTTTGCACAAAAAACAGAGTTTTCCTCCCTATGCGTCGCGCCACGTCGCGCTCGCTTTTGCTAGAAGGCTCCAAATCACACAAACTTTGAATTTCTGGATTTGTCATGAAAAGTTAGGCTTTCCTACCTATGTCCAAGAAATTTGGGTAGGTTTTGAGCCCTCAAAGAAGTCAAAAACACTCAAACAATGACCTCACTGCCCCTATTTTGACACACAGGAAGTATCCTTGGGAGATTTGATTTTTGATAGGAAAATGAAGGCCAAATTGAAAAATTCCACTTGGACTAGAAAGTAGATAGGCAAGCCTTTCCAACAAGCCTACTTGGAGCTGCTTTGGACATCGGGAAGCCCTCCAAAAGTGGGTCCAAATAGGCACGACACATAGAGAATCAGGTACGATGTATAGAGGAAAAATTGCTAGTTTGACCCATTTTTGCTCTGTTTTTTGCCCAGTTTTGCCTAGTTTGACTTTTTCTCTTTCCTAATGGAAAATTTATGATGTAATTTGATGAAAATTGATGGATCATGATGTAAATATGTTATATTTTTACTTGTAGAGGTACATTCATCAGTTTACAGGTTGTTTGAAACTGAATGAATCAGTTTCCTTGTTTTTAGAAGCATGTTGTTATGTTGCCTAGATACCAGTTCTCCATTTAGGATCAGTTGGATCAGCTCCTAAACATGTGAGCTCGACCCCTAGAGGAAAGGAGGAGCTATGTTTGTCTATATTATGTTTTGTTTTTTTTTTTTTTTGCAGTCATTAGCATGGTTGGACTCTTGAGAAAGCCTTGAGCTTCATTGTACACTCACATCAGTATTTTGGCTAAGGAATTGAGACCAGGGTTTGCAGTACTCTTTGGGATCCCTGTGGAATTTGTTTTGACACAGTTATTTCTTATGTATTTGTGAATTTATTCATGTGTTATGTGTATCATTTCTCTCTTATTTCTTCTCAGCTAAACAAATAAGAGTGTAAGTAGAATACATTGAAATTACAGTGCTCTTCTTGAAGTTTGCTTTAGTTTCTTGATGTTTTCCACTGTTTGGAGAGTATCCATGGTTTCCCTTGCCCTCTTCAACTCCTCCTTAGTCTGATCCATCCACCTCACTTGATTCATGGTGCCAAATATAGTTGCCTACCTTGCCGCATCGAAATCCCTGCAACACTGTGCCTCATTCCCTGCACCCAAAATCTGCCTTTCCCTTAGAGCCCACAAAAAATCATTTTATCAAACAAACTCTTTTACATCTATACCTAGCCTAAAATCAGTAATCAAATCAGTCATTTCAAGCCTTTAGCTAGCATAAATAACTAAGATTGACCCGGAGAGAGCCCTCTCTTGACCTGGTAGGGCTAGCTACCAGGCTGAGCGTGGTTTTATGTGGACCTAGAAGTTTACCTTTTCAGCGTGAGGTAAATCTAGGCTCTAACAGTTCCAAAGGGAGCCACTTCTTCATTTGATTCACCTCCTCATGAAGGTAATAAAGGTGAAAGATAAAGGTATACATCTAATTTCAATCATATTTCCTTTGACCAGATAAAGCATGGTAAATTTCCACATAAGCATTGGAAAAAAATTGCGTGTTCCTTTTGTAGTTTGGTTAACCATAGTGTTTCTAGATGTTGGAAGAGAATGGCCACATATAGGAAAATTTTGAAGGAAAGGAGACAAGAAGCCAAAGGTCCATTTTAAAGGCAAACCATGCTGTCAAGAAGATGCAAATGTGTTGTACTTATTTCCATAAGCAAGGACATCTTGTTGAAAGGTGTTGGACTTTGAATCCAACAATGCTTCCACAAAATTTGAAGAAAGTGAAGAAAGAATATGGCAAGAATGGAAAGGAAGTTTCCATAATTGATGTGTTTCAGGATGATCCACATGTTGATATTGATGTGGAGTTAAAGGAAGCATCTTTGGTGTGGATTGGTAAGAAATGGCTAGAATTCTTATCCAATTAAAGTTGCATGTCTTTTGATTTGATACATTTCTTTGCTAATGGAATGCAAGTTGCAGGATGGAAACATTGAGTATGTAGACTCACTTTATTGCAGCAAAATTATATTCATTTCAGCTTTGAAAGTACATATACATATGATCGAGGATCTTAAACTTAGGATTGTGCTTAAGAGAAAGTTGAAGAATCAAATACATGCATGAGAATGGAATGTACATGGATGTTAATGATTTCCTTGTATTTGAACATATATGTAATTGACTTGATGGAAAGAAATCAACCATCATATTGCTTTGTCTAAACGTGCATGCAATGTCATGTCAACTTGGAAAAGTTGATTTGGTCTCCAAGATTGTAAAACAGAGATAATGATGAAGTGTTTCATCTTTGTAAAAGAATCATTAAAATTATTTTTGTACATGCTTGACTTGAAGGGTCAATTGTTGAAAGGGCATATTTTTTGTCGGCTTTTGATTTAGTCGATCATTTGTACATAATATGTAAAGACATGATGATGATTCACATGATGTGAAATTTTTTTCTTTTGATGGAGCAAGAATTTATGTCATCAAGTTTTTTTCTTGTATTTTGACAAGACATCAGAAGAAGATAGCAAAGGTCGCCATGGAAGTGGCTTGGAAGCGATGTTTAGCTACCTTCCGTACATTCTGAATGAGTTCAAGGAAGACAATTATTAACAGGAGAACAAGTGCATCTAGGAAGGGAAGTGTCGACTACCTTCGAGTTTTGATTCAAAGGCACTAACCATGCAAGGCAAGTGTATGAAGGTTGAAAGAAGAGGGTGTTTTACTCTCATCTACTGTTAAGATCAATATATCACTCTTTTGGGGTCCAAAAGATTCCCAATGGGGAGCAGTGATCAGATATTGAGCCAAGACCTTAATGATAGCTCAAATTTCAAATTTTTCAAAAGAGTGTTGAACCTGAGCAACCGGATAGATATCGTCTTCCTAATTCTGGCACCATGAACGGTTCAAAAAACTGACATCGTATGAAGGAGTTATTGCAATTTGAAAAAGTCCTGTAAACTGTAATTTCCAAGAATAAAATGTTTTTTGGGAAATATTAAAAAATAATATTCCAAGGAATATTCCTTCTGGCTGACCAATCAGGTGTTGACATGTGGCAAGCCCGAAGGCCGCCACGTGGCCCTGGAATTGTATTGTAAAATTTTGTTGAGGTTCAACGGAATCGAACCCATGACCTCCGACAAGACAAACCAGCAGACTACCACCTCCGCTACTGTGTTTCTTAACATATCAATGGAAAATGTTATATTTCAGTTTTAACCAGTCACAGTTTGTGGGTTATGACTGCTAATGGTCTTACCCGCTAGTGGTCCCATAAGACCTGGCCACATGTCCGCGAGATAACCATTTGCCAACAAACCACGTGGTTTCCATTGACCGCCAGCCTAATGGTCTTATCCACTAACCACCGGTTGAAACCCATCACATGCACGCCGAAAGTTACGGTTAGTTCTGATGGTTAGTTTGGTGGAGCACTAAAAAATGGCTCTTATGCATAAATTAACTATAGTTAAGTGCGAGTTTGCCAAAATTAGTGGAGGATCTCTAGGGGAAACTGCCTAAAGGCACTCCTGGAGCAGTTTTCGACCTAAGAGAGTAAAAAAGAGGATATCTAAGATAATGGAAGCCTTTTGAAGCCAATGGAATAGTCCAGAGAAGTTGAAGAAGCCGTCTTCAAGTATATTTTCATCTAGGGAGATTTTGGAGCTCAAGGCCACCAGGGGTTGGAGGCAGGTGCAGGAGCTACCAATACTCATTCTCAAATAACCAATAGCCATTCCTGAATTTAATGAGCCTTATGAATCCATTTCAAGGGTTTGCATAAGAATTTGGAGACTTCTAAAGGCCGATATGCTATAGGGAATTTTTAGGCAGCCTAGTGCCAACTATGGAGGAAGGCCTAGATTGGGGATGCAGTGCTCATTTTGAGCAAATGAACAGTCTATTGTTGATGTATGATATGTGTTGGAGATAGTAGAAGAGGTTTCAATGACAGTTGAAGAATTATGAAGGAGTTAGTGCCATCAAGAAGCTTAGGGTATCTTAGTGCACCGATTGAAGGATTCAAGTCTAAGGGACCTTAGATCTGTTTGCAAAGTGATGACAGCCATGATAGGGATATAGATGGTTTTCTAATCTGATTGGTTCATTTTAGTAACCTTTGGAGTTAAGTGTGGAACTTGTAAAAGAAACTTTGCCATAATCCCAAAGAGCCAAGTCAAGATGACAAAAGCTCAAGGAGATGTAGCCCATGATATTCGAGTGAACTCCTAATTTAAATTTGTTGTTATGTGTTGATGTTTATTTTCTGCATTATATGACTATTATGTGTGTTTAATATCAGTAGAAACAAATCGAATTAAAGCACTTAAACAGTTAAAAACAAACAAAGACATACACATGTTTCAGGTACTTAATTCTGCAATTGTCAACATAAGCTAGATCATATAATTGTTAAGCTTTGGAGTGGGGGGTTCTTGTAAGCACAACAAGTTGTTAAACCCTAATTTCAGATCAAATACACCTAAAAGAATGATGTTTCTCTACGATCCTGATTGAACCAAAAAACTTCACTCAAGCTAGTAAGGATCCTCATTGGATAAAATCTATGGAAGAAAAAATGCATCAATTTGAAAATAATGAAATTTGGGAACTAGTACCTTGCCCCAAGTATAAAAAATATTATTGGAACCAAGTGCGTGTTTAAAAATAAAATGAATGGATATGGATAGGTCATCGGAAATAAAGCAAGGTTGGTATGCGAATGATACTCACAAGTTGAAGGAATTGAATTTGAAGAAACCTTTGCCCCTATAGTGTGATTGGAAGCTATAATACTGTTCTTGGAATTTTATTGTCCAAAATGTTTCAAAGTTTATCAAATTGACGTAAAATCAACATTTCTTAATGGTGACCTAAAGGAAGAAGTTTACATGGAACAACTGGAAGGGTTCGATCTTGCAGAAGGAAAAGACTATGTTTGTAAATTGAAGAAATCTTTATATGGATTAAAGAAAGCTCCTAGAGCTTGGTATGCAAGATTAGACCATTATCTACAAGAAAACGGTTTCAAAACTGGAGTAGCTCAAAGAAATCTTTACATGAAGATAAACAAGGATAGACTATTAATCACACTTGTATATGTTGATGATCTAATCTTTGCTAACGATAATAATGGGATGAGTCATGAATTCACTTAAAATCTTTCTAAAGAGTTTGAGATGTCTCTGATTGGTGAATTATCTTACTTCCTCGACTTCAAGTAACTCAAATTGAAGCAAGCATGTTCATATCCAAAGAAAAATATCTTAGAGACATGCTTAAGTGATACAAGATGGAGGAGTGTGCTATAGTAAGCACACCTATGAGTAAAAATTGTAAATTAAGTAAAGATGATGAATCCTCTTAGGTAGATCCTACACTTTACATATCAATGATTGAATCCCTTCTTTATTTAATAGCTTCACAACTAGATATTATGCAGGAAGTAGGAATGGTGGCAAGATTTCAATCAGCACCCAAGGAATCCCATTTGATGGATGTAAAGAGAATCCTCATATATTTGAAAGGTACTCCTGATTTTGGCCTATGTTATCCTAAAAGAAAAACACTTACCTTGACAACATACATTCATGCAGATTGGGCAAGAAGCGTGGATGATCGAAAAAGTACTAGCAAAAATGCATTCTTTATGGGAGAATATCTTGTATCTTGGCTTAGCAAAAAAAATCATCTATATCTCTTTCTACAACTGAAGCTAAATACATAGCTACTACATACTGTTGTACACAAATATTATGGATGAAGGAAGATCTAAAATATGTCAACATAGAAACTAATCAACCAATCACTATCTATTGTGACAACACTAGTGTCATCAGTCTTTCAAAGAATCCGATGATGTAATAAAAGCATAACGTATTCCAATCAAATATCATTTTATCTGAGAACAAGTTGCAAAAGAAATGTCATATTGGAATATATCAATAAAAAGGAGCAAATTGTAGATATTTTCACAAAAAAGCTACCACGAGAAGCATTTGAATATCTTCGCCAAAAGAGGGGGGGTCATCTATCTTGAATCTCATTAAAACAACACACTGATAAGGGAGAAACACCATGACAGAAGGAAGAGCACCATGATAGGTGGAGCATCATTTGAAGAGGTTTCCATTGATGTCAAAAGGGGAGAGAAAGATGGAAGATGAAGAGTATTTTTATCAATGAAAAAGGGGAAGATTGTTGGATAAGGTTTTCATTGATGTCAATACATACCTTGTATCCCTAGATTTTATAAATGACCATACAAAACTTGTCCTTACCTTGAAATACCTAAATACCATTGATAAAACTATAGTTTCATCCCTAGAATTGCTTGATCAAACCCTAATCCTAGTCCATGCCCTAACCCTAACTCTACATTAATTTCCTAAACCATTCAATAAAATTAAAAATATTGCATTACAAAAAACCATATAATAAGCATTGCAATAAATCTACATACCTATCCTACACATTACATTATTCTTCAAATTACATATTACATACATTACTTACTTGATTATTATCCTACGCATTACTAACATTATTATATGACGAGTACTCGATTTATGAGGGGACGATTGGAAAATCAAGGACGGGAGCAGGGAGCGAAGATTAGGGATTAGGGTTTCGGTCACGGCGCAGTCTGCGCACCCCTGGAACATCTCTGTTGCTGCACCAAGATTGCTGTCACGCATCAGGACGACAGGGAGCTAAGCTCAGTAAATGGAATCTTCTCAGGGGAGGGCGTCAGAGCCCTCCCCAAAGGCGAACTTTTCGCCGACAGGACCTGATCAGAATCTAATATTTGGCTCCATTGACAGAGGACTCATGAACAGAGAGCGTACGCATCAGATTGGCAACAAAGGGACATAAGGACGAAAGGAAAACGCCAGCGCTGAACAAGAAAATGGGGAGCAACCAGGGGAGACTCCGAAAGTCTCATCGACGACTTGCAAGCCCATAGCTAAAGAGCGACCCAGAATAGAGCTGCCAAGACACAAGATTGACGAGTGAATAGAATACATGCGAGATCATGCACTCATTGGGAAATTCATAGGGTTTTGGCCGACAGAAAGGGCCTTATATGGCTGGATCGCAGCGAAATGGAAACCAAAAGGAGATGTCACACTACAACTAGGGGCAAAAGGTTTTTTCACGGCCATATTCTTCTATCTGGAGGAAAAATATAGAGTCTTGGGAGAGGGTCCCTATTTCTTCAACTCAGCGGGTATGTATCTGCGGGATTGGATCCCAAGATTCAACCGGACAAGGAAGATATCACACGGGCGCCAGTATCGATAAGACTTTACAGTCTTCCAGATGAATATTGGGACGAGGACATTCTCAAAGGTATAGGAAATGGAATAGGGGAATATATCAGAGCAGCATAAGAAACAAAAAAGCGCATACACATCTCCTATGCCCGCATATGCGTTTTCCTACGACTGAACGAAGCTTTGCCAGAATCAGTAAGTCTCTTCCACTGGGACGAAGAATGGGTCCAACCTCTGGACTATGAGCACATCCCCTTTCGATGCAGAAGATTTCATGCCCTTGGGCATCTCTTCCGGGATTGCCCGCTGAATGCCAAAGCTGCTACCCCAGAATCCTCAGAAACCCCAGCCCAGGATGGCTTCACAAAAGCCCCTAGCCGAAGGCGAGCGCACAAGAATCCCAACAATGGCAACAAGCCACAACAATCTAAAACCCAAGGCCCAGCCACCAAGAATAGTTTTGAACTCCTAGCGCAAACCTCTGAGGACCAACCCTCACTCCATGAAGGAGCCCCTGCTCCTCCCTCTTCGTCCTCACGCCCTCCACCCTCAGCCTCCTCATCCAAATCTCCCCCCCTTACCAACAACCCGGTGTCCAGCTCGGAAGGACCCTCAGAGTCGGATGGGAAAGGAAAGGCCATGGAAACTGAGGGAAAGCTCGACCCCCCCCAAGTCACCGAGAACAATGTGGATGGAAGCAATCAAGTACAACCCATGGAAGAAGAACTAGAGAGCATAGATCTGAACGGCCTAGACATTATAGAGCTAGAACTGGCATGCAAAAAAAAGGCATATGACAGTATATCAGAGACTCAACTCAATAAGCTGGAAGTGGTCATCTCCAGGGCATTCCATCAGCAACAACTAGGCATACAGCCAGCCAACCAATGGGACGGCAATCCACTTCCAAAAGACACCAAGAAGAGAGGAAGAAAGACGGATCTTCAGTGAACAATCGAGATTGGAAACATTTTGGTAGACTCGGGTAGGTATGCAAAACTAACAAGGTACTACAAACCCTCCTTCCATAGTTAATCCATGAAGCTGTCATCATGGAATGTAAGGGGGCTTAATAGCCCTGGCAAACTCAGAATGTTAAAAGATATGATAAAAATGGAGAAACCACAAATGTGCTTTCTGCAAGAAACTAAGTGTAACAGCTCAACTTTAGGCAACATTCTCTCCAAGGCATGGCCGGGATGTCAATCGGTCGCGGTGGATGCCTTTGGAACTTCGGGAGGGCTGGCCATAGCGTGGAATACACAGGAGATAGAACTTTCAGAACTGCATGCTTCCCACCATCTTATCCAGGCTACTTTTCACATCCTAGGTACGAATATCCATGGAAATCTCTCTAATGTCTACTTCCCACAGGACTCAGGCAGTAAAATGGCTCTTCTCGACACCATTGAAGCTCTAAATAACAACAAAACTCATCCGCTTTGGATTATAGGAGGAGATTTCAATATGATCACCAAGTTAGAGGAGAAGATAGGGGGCAGAAACAGAATGGAACGTGAAAACTCCCACTTCAAGGACTTCATTCAGAATGCCTCCCTCATAGACATCCCTTTTGGTAATGGTACTTTCACCGGGAGCAACCGACGATTAGGCAAACATCAAATAGCCTCCAAGCTGGACCGCTTCCTCATATCAGACAATGCGGTTCACCTTGGAGGAGACTTCACTACAGCCATTCTTCCCCACACAGGCTCAGACCATTGGCCGATAGCCCTCCAGTGGCAGCGACCAGGCAATCCTACAAGACGGCCCTTCCGCTTCGAGGAGTTTTGGATATCTCATCCCTCTCTCAAATATTTTGTCCAAACTACATGGACTTCCTTCACCCCGCAGGAAGGATCCAAAATGTTTCAGTTCTAGCAAAAGCTCAGGTTTCTCAAAGGCCAGCTCAAAAGATGGAACAGGGAAACCTTCGGTAACATATTCGCAGCGCAGCAAGATCTCAACAAGGAGCTTCTGGCACTCCAACAAAAGGTCATTACCGAAGGGCACTCTGAAGAAACTCTGGCAAAGGAAAGCAACATCCACAGCCAACTGGAAGAAAGGAGGAAACAGGAGGAAATATATTGGAAGCAAAATTCCAGAATAAGATGGCTGAGGGAAGGTGAACGAAACACCAAATTCTTCCACAAAACTACTGTTCAGCGTAGAATGCACAACAACATCCCTTTTATTCAGAAACAAGGAGGAGCAAGAATAGCGAAGCATGAGGAAATAGAGGAGGAATTCCTAAACCACTTAGCCCAGGTCCATCACGAACTTGAAGGAGACAGACTACCAGCTATTCAAAAAATAACCAGCAATGTGCCAAAGATCGTCACAGAGGAGCACAACGCAAATCTTCTTCGGCCCATACTATTCCAGGAAGTGGATGATGCCATGTCTCAGCTGAAGGGAGGTAAAGCCCCGGGCCTCGATGGCTTCACTACCACTTTCTTTCACACATTCTGGGAGTTAATAAAGCAAGAGGTCTGGCAAATCGTAGAAGAATCAAGAGATCTCCACTAGGTGCTCCCTGTTATTAACACAACATTCATCGCTCTTTTTCCTAAGGAGGAGAACTCTCTCACCCCTGACAAGTACATGCCAATCGCTCTTTGTAATGTCATCTACAAAGTCATCTCGAAGGTGATTGCAAATCGGCTAAAACCCCTCCTACCCTTACTGATCTCTCCGGAACAGTCAGGCTATGTGGAAGGACGTCAGATCATGGATGGAATTCTTCTCACGCACGAGATAATTCACTCCCTTAAGAACACCAAGCAGGCAGGTATGCTTCTCAAAATGGACCTCTCTAAGGAATTTGATAAACTCAGCTGGACCTATATCCAACACATGCTTAAAGCCTTTGGCTTCTGTTCTATGTGGGTTTGATGGGTCATGAGTCTAATCACCTCATCTCAATTTTCCATTCTCGTCAATGGCATCCCCTCAAAGCCCTTCAAGCCCTCCAGAGGGATCAGGCAAGGAGACCCCCTATCCCCTTTCCTCTTTGTCCTCATGGCTGAGGGACTTGGTCGTCATATCACAAATGCCCTCCACTCTAATCAGCTTAAAGGCCTATCAATTCATAACTCCCCTGCTAACACCCACCAGCAATTTGTTGATGACACCATGCTCTTTGGATACCCCTCGGTCCAGGAAGCCTCCCGCCTTAAATGTCTGCTAAGTGATTTCTCCGAAGCCTCTGGCACTAATATCAACTGTTCCAAATCCCAAACTTTCTTCTTTCACACGCCACCCTCTGTCAAGTCTGCGGTCACCCGAATCTTAGGATTCCCCTCGGCTTCCCTCCCCTCTATCTATCTAGGAGCTCTGCTCACAGCCTCCTCCTTAAAGCATTCCTCCTGGAGATCCCTCCTTGAAAAGCTCGAAACCCGCCTTAACCTCTGGACTCATAGATCTTTAAATCTGGTCAGTCGAGTGGTTCTTATCAAATCGGTCCTTCAGGCCATGCCTCTCTATCTGTTTTCATTCTTAGCAGCGCCGAAATGGGTCATAAAAAAAATAAGGAATCTCCAGCGGAACTTTCTTTGGGGTGGTTCGGCTACCAACCGTAAATGGGCCCTTGTAAAATGGGCCACGGTCTGCACTCCCAGAGACAAAGGGGGCATAGGACTAAGAGACCTAGAGAAGAGTAACTCCATCATGAGTGCTAAAATTTGGTGGCAATGGGTCACTAATCCAGACAAGCCTTGGGTCAAATTATGGACAGCCAAATATGCCAACAATAGACCTCAGGAGGAACTCATCCGGCTCACTCCCAACGTCAATGGCTCGCTAATGTGGAACGCTGCCAAACAACACTACCAATTAATTCAAAAACACAGCCTCTCGGAAGTGAGGAATGGCAGTACAACAAGATTTTGGATAGATGCCTAGAATCAAATGCCAAAGCTCAACAGTGTTTTTCACCCAGCCCCAGCATTCAATTCGCAGGAGCAGCAACAGGAAAAGGTCCAGCAGTACTGGACGTTGGAAGCGAGGCATGACTTTAGGCAATGGAAACAAGGTAATCAACTTATCCACTCCAAAAACCTTCAAGATGTTGAGCAACTGGAAATAGAACTTCAGAAAAGAAACATCAGAGAGGAAGCAGGAAATGACATCCTACGGTGGGGATACCTTCCTAAAGGCACCTTTACTCCTTCAGAGGCATACAAAATAATTAGCAACAGTACCACTCCGCCTGATCCTATCTCGCAAAAAATCTGGGAGCTCGATTCCTGGCCCAAAATCTCTCACTTCCTCTGGCTTGTGGGACACAAGAGAATCCTCACATGGGACAAATTAAGAAGAAGAAATTATCATGGCCCATCCATCTGCCAAAATTGCAAGCATAATGAGGAAACCCTCCAACACCTCTTGGATGCCTGTCCTTTAGCCAATCAGTTATGGGAAAAGGTCAGCTTCAGAAGTCAAAGAAGATGCAGACTGGAAAACGACATAATTAGATCCCTAAGACAATGGACACAGAAGCCTTACAAAAGCGAGCTCCTTAATCTTCTATGGAACATAATACCGGGGCTATTGCTTTGGAGCATCTGGAAGGAAAGAAATAAAAGAATATTCAAAAACCAAAGCTCTTCAAGTGAGGAAATTTGGAAGAAATTCTGCGGGAATCTTAAAGAAACACTACTGCTCCGACCTTGGACACAGGAGGATCTGCCATCTCTACCCAATGAGAAAAGTATCCTTGACAACTAGCAACTGCAACTCCCCCAGGAACTTCTGCAGAGCAGCTCAACCAAAAGCAGCTCCAACACCACAGGTAAATGGACGGCCCCTCCAAATCACACCTACAAGCTCAACTTCGATGGAGCATCCAAAGGCAACCCCGACATTGCGGGTTTTGGAGGGATATTGAGAGATCATGAAGGTGCCCTCAAGCAGATTTACTTTGGCAACATAGGCTGGGATACTAACAACTCAGCAGAGCTAGAGGGTCTATGGAAAGGACTCTCTCTCGCCTGGGAGCTAGAACTCCAACCTCTAGTTGTTGAAGGAGATTCCCAGATCCTCATCAACATGGCCAAACGTCTCCAAAATGGTTCTCAAACTAGGAAAATTGCCACTAGATGGAGGCTCGAAGCTACACTGAAGGGCGTTGAACTCATGCTTCGCAGCAATAAAGCCGTTTCTTTCATGCACACCAAAAGGGAAGGCAATAAGGCTGCCGACCTCCTAGCCAATATAGGAGTTGAAAATGCCAACACCTTTCTCAGGGGAATTACTTCCATAATCCCAAACAATGCACAAGCTCAGGAGCTTACTAGACTGATCCAAAGTGATGAAGAAGCCCCGGATGCGGGTGTCAAGACAATGCCATATGATGGGATGGGTGTCATGGCAAGGCCACATGACAGCCATGTGCCTCCGCGTGCCTGAGGCATGCCTTCTTATCAGCCCACCGCCATGGATGGTCGACATAGAGGGCGCCTTCGTTTGCATTCAATGCTGCATCGGGTGAATGGGATAGCCTGCTACCCGCAGTTATGGAGGATTGTACCCAGGGGAGGGACGCTGCTGTTAAATGGTATGTTGTTCCACGCCATAGGGGATATTAGATTGGGAGCCAATACTTTCCACAGGACGCAACTCCAGAAGGGAAGCATCTACGCTCTGTCTTGGTGGAGTATTTGTGCTCTATTCTGGTGGGGAATTCACGCGCCGAGGTGCGGCGCTCGCTGTCAACTGAGGCAGGTCTCCAACATCGCTTCTACCCTGAGCCTGCATTCCAGCAACAACTCGCTGCACCTGCAAGGATGGTTAGAAGAAGAGGACCAGCACGCAGAAGATCGTCTCGTCCCACATCAACGCGGACGCGTCTTCCTTACTGCATATGTCGATGTCACGAAGGGGTTCAGGCCAACCCCATCCAAGTCAACCAATTTCTGGAAGCGGGAGGCTCTAATCAGGAACCAAGCCCCGCACCTGCATTTGGCTCAGCCATCTTCTCATTTGGCTGCTCGATGGACAAACCACGTATCAATGCACACGTCTCGGTTTTGTTCATCGAGGAGCCCCTGGAAGATGAAAAATATTCGGGGGAAAAGGAGAAAACCCCAGGCGGTAGCTCTGTGGAGGAGGGGGAAAAACCGGAGGAGGTATCCGAGCAGGCCCCCTGCAGCCCTCGAAACCAGAAAGCATAGACTTCACAGGCAGATGACAAGGACGAATGGGAAGCGATGCAAGAGAAATATGGCTGGTGCAGGGTGGTCGAGGAAAAGCCCCCAGAGTAGCACTCAGCTGGCTTCTAACCCCGACTTCCAGCTTAGCTCAGGTTCTCTCATGGTCTGAGGTTCTGTACGTACTCCTACAGGTTTATATTCAAAGCTCCTGCTTTCTTTTTTCGATTCATGCACTGCCTGTCAGGCGAATTTTCGAGAGTCTTTTGAGGCCCCTGCGTGGGCAGTGATGTTAAGTCTTTGGGCCCCTGCGAGGGTAGTCCTGTTTAGATTTTGTGCCCCTGCGTGGGTAGTCCTGATCCTCTTAAGCGCCCTTGCGTGAGAACTACTGTTAAGATTTTGTGCCCCTGCGTGGGATCAATCAGTCTAGTCTAGTCTCTCTCTCCCTTCATGATCAGCTCAAATTTCAGGGGGAAGCCCAGGGGTGGGCATTTTGTTTTTGGTTCTAAGCGAACGGAGTCCAAAGCGCCATAGCCGGCCATGGATATAATGCTTACTTGTCTGTAACTGTTTTACTGTACATAATATAATATAGTAGTCTTTATCGAGAAAAAAAAACATTATTATATGACTTCCCTATGCTTATGTCAACTCTTATTAAGAATCTACAGGTCGGCCTCAACTCTTATAGGTTGGTTCCTCCACAAGTTTGACATTTACATTTCTCAATACATATAAATATAAGGTGGATGAACTTCGTTTAAGCATAGATCTCGGTGAAGATATAGAAGTATAACAAAATTTCACATATCGTGAACTTAAGGAGAATAAGGGCTAAAGGGAGATCTATTGTGCAACTTGTTTGGGGCTCAGACCTTAAAGAAGTAGCTTGCGAACTTCTTTTATAGTGATAGATATCATATTCAAACTTGTGTTAGCTCTCTTATTGATCTAGGTGGATATTAGTGGCCACCCGCTTATTCCACCTAGTCCTCTAGTTAGTTTCATCACTTTCCTCGATTATAGCAACAATTATTGTTTTTAGTAGTTTTTTGGGTCTTAAACTTCTAGAGTTATTTTGACCCCATAAATAATGTTTTTTTGAGGTACGCAATAGGCCCATTATTGCAAGTAAGATCTTGCAAAAAAACTTGTAGTACTTGAAGAGATCTTTCCAACTAGGTATTGTACATGCCAAACAAAGATCATATGACCAAGTTATGAACCCAGGAAATTGGATGCCCGAATAACCCCAACAAGGCTCACAAACCCTTTGTGTTCCATCTCCTGGGGTTATGGTTTTGGTTGTTTAGGGTTACCCTTTGTTATTCAATAATAAAATGTCCCTTGAGCATCATTATAACACATTTCAGAGGCATGCAACTGCCACATCTCTTCTCAAAGATAATCTACCATTACCCGAGCTAGTTTATTTCCATTCTGTATGTAAGCATATTTCAGTTCTTTGATGTTAATGAAATGAAGTTTTATTTCTGCTGTGTCTGTGTGTTTAGGTTTATATTTGTGTTCTTTTGTGTTCTTGCATAAGTTTGGATCACTTGTGGACCTGATATGACATATAACTATGATTTTCTCTTGACCTGTGATGAAATCATATCTCTGTTGATGAATTTGGATCTATGTATCTCATGAATATACACTAATTACAAATAATATGTTGTATAATGAGACTATTGAATATTTGTTTCAGAACAAAAATTATTTTTTCACTTCATACATGCGTTGGCACAGTTGTGGATCGGCAAAACCATTTTTTTGGCTATGTTGAAGCATTAAACTACAGTCTTATAGGATAAATACATATCCGTATATGTTGAAGCAATTTTTGACCTCTTGGAGGCATATTCTTCGGACTGGTGGCATAATCTATGACCTTTCTCCTGTAAGACTCAAATTTGTAGCAATAGAAGGCTCAACATGTGGAAATATTTATGAAGTATCTCAAATCTATGGAGATATATATAGACTTGCAAAGGGCTTGTGGTAAAAGTGTAGAGACCCTGTTAAGAAACCAAGAGTTTCATGTTGCTTGATCTAGGAATTAATCTTGCAGACTTGTGGAATTTTTGAAGAATTTTTTTTGGACTAAATTGCAGACTTTTGGAGTTATAAATTTGTGAAATTTTAAGTCTTTGGATTGGTATCCTTAGGGTTGGAGCCCTAATTTTTTTATGGGATTGGTGTTTTTAGGGTTGGATCCCTAAAATTCTTGGTCTGTATTGGTTTCCTTAGGGTTGGAGCCCTCAAATTCTTGGTCTGGATTGGTGTCCTAGGGTTGGAGCCCTAAAACAATTTATTTTACAAGTTGGAGTTTGTAACTATTGTAAAATAGGATTAGTGTCCTCAACGCTTGTCAATAACATTATTTTATTTTCCTTATGGTTCATTTTGTGAAAATATTAACTGGCTTAAATAAGAATTGTAAAAGAAATTCAATTCCACCCCCCACCCAAGTATTTCCAATAGTTCATGTGTGCTATTTATTTATTTCTTTCGTTGTTGATTTCTTCAGCCATATGTGTGATTGTTTCACGTTCAAAAGTATTCATTTCTTTGACTAAATAGGCTTATATTTGGTTTATTTAGTTAAGAGAAACATAGGACAACAATCATCTAGGGCCTTTGGAAAACATGACAAATATGATAGTGGTGAATATGTCTAACTCTTCTTTTAAAATATGGTTTCGAAGTAAGAATCTATCTAGTCTGGTAGCTATGTGACTATTATGCAACCAACTCACAAAATAGAAGAAAATATAGATCAATGACTTAAAAATTAGCCTCTTTGAGAGGGAAACCTCCTTTACATTACATAAATGATAAATTCTTGGATGATACAAATTATAATACCTCCTTGGTATATATAGGAGTCTAAGGGGTCACAATATAATCAAAGCCTACATAAGAATAAAAATGTAAGGGCACAACAGTAACAATAATGGGCTTCTATGGGGCACAACAATAACAACATGGGGGATACATGGGCACAACAATAACAATAGGGGGCTACAATAAAAATAATAATAAGGGGAATACACTAGTGTTATAGGGATATAACATGCCCTTCTCCTTCAAAAAAGTGTTGTCCTCAACGCTTGAGTAGTTCTGGATAATTCTGTATAAAATTATCATCCTCCCATGTGGAATCTTCAACGGGTAATTTATTTCACTTAATGAGATACTCTGAAATCAATCGATTTCGTAGTTGTTTGTTTCTTGTTTCTGTGAATAATTCATGTTAAAATATGATTTTTCCTTCTTCATAAAGTTTAGACAAAACTGTTTGAACTGGGAGCTTGTCATCGATAACCTTGTTTAAGCATGAAACATGGAAAATTGGGTGTCTTCGGGAAGATGTAGGCAACTCCCATTTGTATGCCATAGTACTAATCTTTTGCAACACCTTGTAAGGACTATAGTACTTGGGTGATAATTTATTATCCTTCTTAGCTTTCTCGGGAGACATTTATTTGTATGGTTGTAGTCGTAAAAATACCCAGTTGGCTACATCAAAACTTCTTTCACTGCGATGATGCTCTACTTGTTGTTTAATTCAATTTTGTGTGAGAGTGAGGTTATCCTTTAAGAGTTGGATAACTTGTTGTTGATGCTCGATGTCATATTTCATTGCTTGAACCTTAGAATTTTCTCTTAAATATGATGTGATGGATGGTAGATGATATCCATAAATTGACATAAATGGGGTCATTTTTGTTGCAGAATCGAACGAAGTGTTATAACACCATTCAACTAGAGGTAACCACTTGACCCATTGTTTTTTCTTATCAAATACAAAGCAATGAATATATCCTTCCAAACATTTGTTCACTATCTCAGTTTTCCCTCTAGATTGAGGATGATAGGATAAGTTATGAGCTAATTGAGTACCCAGATAAGAAAATAATTCCATACAAAAATTATCAGTGAAAATGGGATCTTTGTCACTTACAATAATATTTGGGTTTCCATGTAGCTTTTGAATTGTTTCCATAAATGCATTAGAAACCATACTGGCTTTAAAAGGATGAGATAATGCACAAAAATGTGCATACTTGGTAAGTTTATCAACTACCAGCATGATGACACTCTTTCCTTTAGACTTGGGTAAAACTATGATAAAATCCAGTGAGACCTCCTCCCAATGTTGAGTTGGAATGCATAATGGTTGTATAGACCCAGGATATTAATTGTCTCAACTTTATTTTGTTGGAAAACCAAACATTCTGCCACAAAATTTTGAATATCATATTTAAGGCCATTCCAAAAAAAATCCTTGTTGACCTTGTGGTAAGTTTTTAAAAATCCTGAATGCCCTCCTAAGGGGGAGGTGTGCAATTCCAAAATAATATTTTTTTGAGTTAGGAATTATTACAAAGATATAAGTGATATTTGTACCATAATGAATCATTTTTCCAGCTAAATTTATCAAATGTACTGGGAGCTTGCTGTAACTTTTGAATAAGTGTCCACACCTCTTCATCATTCTTCCATTCATCCCTTGCTTCAATTATCCTATCAGGTTGGATAATAGAAATGGCACAAATCAATGCTTCCACATCCTCATCTTTTCTTGAGAGTGAATCTTCAACAACATTTTGTTTCCATTTTTTTGTAGATGATTTCAAAGTCATAACCCAACATCTTTGTGACCCACTTTTGATGCTCTTCTGAAGATAATATTTATTCCAAAAAGAATTTAAGGTTGTCATGATCTGTTTTTACCTTGAAGTCTCTTCCCATTAGGTATGGTCTCCATTGCTTTAGTGCATGTAGTGTTTCCAACATTTCCTTCTCATAAATAGGTTTGTGTAAATATTTTCCTTTGGTTGGACGACTTTCAAGAGCAATGGGTCTTCCTTCTTGCATTAAAGCAACATAAATTCCATATCTTGAGGCATCACATTCCACAATAAAGGTTTTTGTGAAGTATGGCGTAGCTAAGACCGGTGCTTGGCACATTTAATCTTTAAGATGTTAAAAGGCCTTAGTTGCTTCCAGAGTCCAAGAAAATGCATCTTCCTTTAGTAATGTTGTTAGACTTGTTGTTAGTCTCCCATAATTCTTAACAAAACTTGGGATAATACCCCGTCAACCTAAGAAATCCTTGAATATGCTTTATGGTTGTGGGGATTTTCCATTTCCTAATGGATTTAATTTTGTTAGGGTCCACCTTAACACCCTCATGAGATACAATATGGCCCAAATATTCCACCTATTATACTCCAAAGAAACATTTGGAGGTTTTTTCATATAATTGTTTCTCCTCTAATAGTTTGAGCACTCTGTCAACATGTTGAACATGATCCTTCCAAGACTTGTTGTACATTATAACATAAAAAAATACTAACAAAAATTTTCTAAGGGTTTGAAAATGGAATTCATCAAACCTTGAAATGTGGAAGGTGCATTAGTAAGGCCACAAGGCATGACCAAAAAATGATAATGACAATTATGAGTTTTGAATGCTATTTTCGGAATGTCTTTAGTTTTCATTCTAATTTGATGATATCTTGAATGAATGTCCAACTTGGTAAAGTAAATTTCTACATGTAGTTCATCCAACAATTCATCAATGACAAGAATGGGAAATTCATTTTTAATAGTGAGCTTGTTGAGCTCTTTATAATCTGGACACATACAACATGATCCATACTTCTTGTGCACCAATACTAATGGAGTAGAGAAAGAGTTTTGATTAGGTTGAATTATACCAGCCTCTAGTATTTATTCAACCATACATTGATTTTCACTCTTTTGGGCATAGGGATATCTATAAGGTCTGATGTTTGGAGGAGAACTTACCAGAATCAAATGAATAGCATGATCATGATCATGAATAGGTGGAAGGCATTTGGGAGTCTCAAATACCTTGGAATGATTGTCCAAGACTTTTTGGAGATCTTGAGAAATATATCATTTTGATGTTTGAACCTCTAGTGAGCATAATTGTGTAATTACGCCCCATTTTTATTTCTTTAGAAGATTTGTCATGCCATTAGAGTTGATTATAGTTCCCAGTTTCCCTATGATACCCCTTAATTAAACTTCCTTTCCTTCCAAAAAAAAATTCAAGAAAAGTTCTTGCAAAATTAAAATCTATCATCCCCAAAAATGTAACCATTGGACTCCTAGTAAAACATCACCACCACCCATTGGAATGGAAATCATTGGACTATTCAATTCATATTCCCCCATGGTTAGCTAGATATTATGGCACTTTCCAAAGAAATTTATAGTTCCTCTATTTGCAACCATCACTTAACACTCTGGTGCTGGATATAGGAAACAATTCAATTCCTTGGCTATCTTACAATGAATAAAATTATGGCTACTACCCGAATCAGTCAACACTATTACCTTTTTCTTCTTGATATATCCTTGTATCTTGAGACTTTGGGGAGTGGTAATTCTTGCCAATGCATTATAAGATATGGTCATATTCATTTTTTTTTTCTTTGGGGTTGGTTCTTGGTGTATATCCTCATCTTTTGATGTTTCTTGTTATTTTTCTTCCTCCTCTTCACAGTCTATGTTAGGATATTCCGACACATAGGAATAGTTAAGTTCAACTTGGTCTAGTATAGAGTTAGGTAAAGTGTGTTTCTTTACCGTTGTACATTTTGTAACTTACAATCCG
>APFE030245131.1:89531-106255 GCA_000404065.3 Pinus taeda
AGAGAAGCTTATGTAAATTTTCATTCTTTTATTAATAAATTCCCTGTAGTAGCCACGTTGGCACAGGCCGTGGACTGTTTCCCTCTCAAAGGGTTTTAACCACGTCAAAATACTGGTGTATTGATCTGTGATCTGTTTGTGAGCGGTGTCCTTTTGGTGTTCTGTCTGAGGAACTTACCCTGTAAATTCCTACAGTCTATGTAGCATAATTTCTTCTCTACACACATATGAACTTTATTGTATTTTCTATCACAACTGTAACAAATCCATTTTACTCTTTTTTCCTCCAATTGTTGTGGTGTCAAACTTGTAGGTGGTGGACATCTAAGAGGAACAACACTTCCACCTTTATAGTTGTGAGTGGTAGACTTCCTTGTTGCCATAATTTTGGTTTCAACTTTTCTTGCCACCCTAAATGCCTTCTCCAATGAATCAGGTTACGAAAGACAAACCTCATGTTGGATGTTATCGTTTAAAGTCCCTATAAATACATCAATCCTATGCTCCTTTGGAATATTAGTTACCTTCATATTCAATTTTTTGAAGTCCTCAATATGCTTCGCCATTGAACTCTTTTGTTCGAGATTTATCAATTGACCAAAGAACGTGTTGCTCTTTGTATTTTCATAATGTGATATCATTTCCTACATAAAAATTAACTAAGTGCCAAGTGGTTTACGAGAAAAAATCCATTAATACCATACAAATTCATTGGGTTCTAAATATAAAAATGCAATGCATACCTTTTATATGTGTTGCACATCATGGAGATCAAAATATTGCTCCATCTGTAGTATCCATGTTACCATATCCTTTCCATTAAAATTCCTCATATTGGTCTTTGGAATGTGGTGGTTCTGATACCGAAAATTAGAGTCTCTAAAATCATATTTCTTGTTCTTTTTGTCTGCATCATGATTTTCATGGATTACCTTGTCACCATCGGGAAGCCTTTCTTCTATAAACTTTGCCAGACCTTCCTTCAACCCTTATATCTTGACATTTATCATTGCTTCCATGTCTGATTTTAAACCATAATTCAAAAATTCCATGTCCCTTTTTATGCCTTCTCTCTTAACATTCGTCATGGCTTCCAATTAATTTTTTATTACTTTTCGCAAGAGTGAAATTTGTTGCACTTGGTCCCATAATTTTGATGTATCATGCTACATGTCTTCCTCTTCTTCACGTGTCATGGAAGCTATTTATGGTTGCTTATTACAGTGTGTCCATTTTTTTGTTTCAAGGAATTTTTCAATAAAACAATGATATCCATACTTTACTATGCCCTTTTAATCACTTCAAACTATTTATTCAAACAAAAGTTATGCAAAAAATAAATAAAAATAAACACCTTTTTCTTGCTTTTTAGGAGGTCGATATTGAAACTATTTTAACTCCGTAATTTCAAATCTCTAAGGTCTGAAATTAGATCATGTGGTATCCATCTGAGTCCCATTTCCAAATCCACAAGTTAGGATGATATTAGATTCTTCAAGAAAGAGTTATGCCCAATCTCCCACGATGACCTGATTATAGATTAGTTCAGTAAAGAAAATTTGTACGGAGTGCCACGTGTCACTGTTTCAACTTTCGGCCCTAAAAATGATAAAAAAAAATCTTCTGTCCATGCACTTTTAGTTACTTCTTATGAAATTAAAATCCAATTTTCAAAGATAAAGTTATGACGATTTTCCCTAGGTCACCTATTTGAGATGGAATTCTGTAGCTTGCAAAAACACTAACTTCCACGGATCATATCTACGAAAATTTAGAGAACTAAGATATGAAATTCGTACAAAAAGTTCATTAATATTTCCTTTTCACATGGTTACAATTTCAGCTTCTGAAGCCTCGTAGAAAAACAATTATAGCAAAAATTCCAAGATGGCGCGTTTGAAGAACCGAAACGCTAGAATCCAAAACCCTGATACCAAATGTTATTTAACCAACTCATAAAATAGAAGAAAAGATAGATAAATGACTTAAAAATTAGCCTGTTTGAGGGGAAACCTACTTTAAATTACATCTATGAATAATCCTTGGATGATATAAATGATAAGGCCTCCTTGGTATATATAGGATTCTAAGGGGTCACAATATAATTAGTGTCTACATAAATATAATAATGTAAGGGCACAACAGTAATAATGGTGGTCTTCTATATGGCACAACAATAACAACATTGGGGATACATGAGGACAAAAATATCAATAAGGGGCTACACTAACAATAACAATAAGGGGAAGGACCTAACAATGACCTAGTCCATTTCTCCTATTATTCCATGTGTATTTACCTCTTTTTGGTTTAACATAAACATGATCCCATTCTATGATTATATCCTCTAACTTTTCTTAGTATGGATCCCAAACAATACTCCCTCCTTCTTTTTCCTCTTGAGCTATTATCATATTGAAATCTCTAGAAAAAGTACAAAATTCAACATCCATAGTTTTTTTCATTTCTTCAAGGGTACACCAACACGCTTGTTTTTCTCAACATTTTAATAATTAAAATGCTACAAGAAGAAATAACTAAAAGGAAATTAAGCAAACATTAACAACATACGTGATTTACCATGGTAAAACCCAACAAGTGAAAAACCAATCAAGAATAGATCTACAATCATTTGGATTAAAAGTAGCCAATATCCTTGAATTAAATGCAACCAAATCGGCCATCACCCTAGCCTTGGACAAGTGAGTCTTCAACGCAACTCTATCACACTACAATGTAGAAGATGCAAGCCTGTTAAAGAATTTAATTACATATAATACCATAGGAGTAATACCATGTGCCACCACTACCAGGTGGCCAAAACCACCATTGGTTACCTAACAACATTGACTCTTTCACTTAGTCCACAACATAAAATAGGCCATTGAACAAATGCAAGCAAAATTATGGGACAAACCACACATTTCCTCTAGAATAGTAAAAATTCTCAACTCTAGAAATTGGGAGTAGCTAAAGGCTTTCGGTGTTGAAGATAAAAATTATGTTATAATGGAGATAAATAAGGTTTCAACTAAAATAAACTTCCTCTAACAAGCTCAAGATAAGTACAGGTTAGTGAAATAAGAGGTGGACTTATTTAATACAAAGTTCAATTTTCTAAGAGAAAGGGGTATGCCTTCTTGTTGAGATCAAAATAACATATTAATGTCTTTGGATGCATATAGAGAATCCATGTAAAGAACAAGAGCATATATAAACACATTTTTCAGATATGATGGGAAGGGGAAAATTGTGGTACATAAATTAATGGATGACTTTTACCTCCATTGCTAAGTCAAAATTATTTTCCTAGTTGCTCCAACCTATTAAAAATACACAATTTTGGATATCACTTACAAAAAGATGATATCTTATAGCTATCAAGTTGAAACATATTGGGAATGGTTGACTAAATTTTCCCCATAAATATTTGTGATTTCATTAATGGAATTCAACTGAGAAATGGGATGTGTGGACAAGAACTATTTGAAGCTTGTAAATTATTTTCTATTTTTACTATTTTGTTCTATAAAATTTGCATTCACAACAAATATCCAATATAATAATTTTGTATAAAAACTAAATAAGAATTGAGAAAGGGGTTAAGATTTTGTAAGTGAGATCTGCATTTTATATTTGTGGACAATATTATCAAAGTTTAATCAAAATATTCTCCTTTTAGCTATCGACATTTAGTACTCTTGTGTTATGGTATTTCTCTTGTAAGTTATGCATCCTTGTTTCATCTATGCAAATTTGAAGTTATATGAAATATCTTGAGAGGCTAAATTGAGGATCAATTTCCCTCACATCAATTGGCAGTGTTACATTTTACACACAAATTTATGGTATAATCAATTTGTTTTTATCATACCTCTTGTTAAAGGTTATATTGTTTCCTAATATTTCATGTAACCAAAGTTTTACTTTGTTATTGAACTAGTGGAATATTATTATTCCGTGTTTTCTTCAAGGAAAAACATTGAAGTATCCATTGAATGTTGTAAAATTTGTGATAACCCCTTCTTTATTCTTCCCCTTAAAAAAAAAAAAAAAAAAAAAAACCAACAAGCTTCTATTACTATAAAAGTTGTTTACATATGCATAATTGTCAAGATACAAATTGTATCTCATGTAGTATAAATCATGGAATACCAGAAATAAAATAGTGGGGCAAGCAAGCCCACCTAGTAATCTCTGTAGGGAGCACTATATATGGCTCAATAAACAAGAAATAATTCACTACAATGTGGGTCAATAAAACCAACATAAAACTAAAGAAAAAAGGCCCAAAGCCTGCAAACTAAAAAATAGTTAGAAGATGCTCTGACTGACTTGGATGAATGTAGAGATGCTTCGACAGGTCTCATCACATGCACACATGCAAAAACATCAAAAAATACAATTGAAAGATGCTTTGACTGGCTTTGACACACCTGAATATGCTTCGACAAGCCCCATCACACATATATGCGCAAAAAATAATCGACGAGGGCCGAAGCCCTCTAGAAAAAACCAACCCAAAAAGAAGCAGCATGTAAACGAGCCAACAAGGCATGCAAACTTGCCAATGAGTCCCAAAGGGAGCACAAAATAAGCCCAATACAATGAGCTGCAAAACATTACATTAAGTCTTACAACCCCAACATAAAACTTGAAAATGAAAGGTGCAAGGCCCACATTCATAACCCATTAAGAGTTTCGAACGATCCAGAGAAAAACCCTGAAATAGGCCAAAATTTGATGCAGACTCCACAATTGCAAGCTAAAAGACGACAATTTGAAAAACAGGTTGTAAAAATATCGAAGAAGACCTGCAGAGGCACCAATAACTGGAACTACAAACATGATGGTGATTAGAAAATCGTTGGACAGAGAACATGCCATGAGGTCTAATGAGAAGCCGACGATAACCCCCGACCCCAATGAAACACAGCAAGAAACTAGGCCAAATGATAATGACGAGAGAAACAGAGGTGATCAGAACCCCAACTCCACAGAAGGCCGAAACACCCCGCAAAAGTACCACATGGAGAGAAATTGCAACAAATAGCTATGCTCGCTAAGGAACATGAAGAAATCCACCAGCTTCATGGACAATGAAGCACAAAACAAGGAGCCAGGGTGACTACGGTTCTAGTTTCCGTGCTCCCCTAACCTTTTCCGATGTGTTTTTCCGAGTGGTAAAACTCAAGTTCTATGTCTATGGCCCCTTCTTTATTCTTCTATGACCCATAATATGTCATATCTTAGTTTTATTCCTAAGTTAGGAGGTGGCTTGTTTGTTAGACATTTGAAATATATTGTTCCAAAATTTATCATATAGCAGTTAAATCACATTAGAACTTTCTAAAACTTTTTTTGGTGTAGTGGCATAATTTTCTAGCCAAGAACTGTCTCAAGGATACAACACTCTCATTTAGCTCTTAATTATCCAATTGGGATACATTGGATGTTGCTCGACACTTAAAAGTTTCAAAATGGTCAATGGCCAGTCCAAACCACCAGATATTTGGTATCAAAATTGGTTAGCGGTAATCGCAGACCACCAAATTCAAAGAGCACACTAGTGGTGATAATTATAACTGATTATAATTGATCCTCAACTTGTCATGACGATGAACCACACTAGTTGGTTCAAAACACGTTGACAAATGATTCTCTATGTGATTTTGCTAAAATCATTCTCACAATCAAGTATGGATCACAGAAGTCTAAACTATTTAATAATTTCCCTGCACGGAGAAGCCACCACAAAAAAAGGTTATGGATCTAAACTAGGAATTGGTTATAGAATCCTTTTGTATAAATCTAAGCCAAAAAGGCAGAGAAAGAGTTAGTCAAGTCAATTTAGATAGTTAGCTGGTTAGTCAGTCAGGTCAAGAGTTAGATAGGTTTGATTGTAAGCCTACGTGCAGGTAGGAAAACAGAGGCCACTGATTAGAAAATCAGGCTAGAGAGACAGAGAGTGTCATTATTATATCATTGTTTATATATATATATATATATATATAATATATATATATATATATACAGAGATTCAATTCCTAAATTGTGTAAGTGTGTGGATTGAGTAATTGAATGATAAATTGTGTGTGAAGAGAGATTTTCTGCATAGTATATGTATGTAGGTGGAGTTCGGGCAGAACACAGACAAGAGTGACAGAGAGGTGTTATGGATTTACACACATCGACAGTACAGGAGGAAGCCTTTAATGTTACAGTAAAGTGAAGAAGGCATAAAGGTGCGAGCGGAGTTAAGCTCAAGAGAAATTTATGTGGCAGAACAACTAAATACAAAACCCTAAAGAAACCTGAAACTATAGAAGAACATTGAAGAAAATACGTAAACACGAAGTAAAAGGAAGAACGAAGAAGTGAGGTGTCGATGCATAGGATACGTTGGATCTTGGAGATCAACGGACGAGATTATTTGTGATAAGCTTCCAAGGTTAATTCGTGTAGAATGGAGTCAAGAAATGAGCGGTGGAGATGAACTTAAGTGTTAGCGGAAGAGGAATCTGGAGGAGCCATCACAGCCGTCAATGGTAGAAGATCTATGGTCATCAGGCGCTAATAAACTCGAGCATTAGTTAAAGAAGAAAGGTGGGTTTATAAGAGAAAGCAGGTTATTGGATGGAGAAAATGTGATAAGTGGTAATAGGGGGGAGTCACCCAATTCCATTAATCAATTGACACGTAGCACGTCAGAGGAGAGAGAAAAATTCTTTATCGGGCAAGTAATCCTCATGCAAGTAGCTCACCCGATATCCTTGTGGACCGTTGGATCAAATGGTTTTTGATCTACAACACATGATCACTGAACAATTCTATTGATCAAGGAAGACATCAACCGTCAGATCACAGGGTAAGATCTATGGTGGAGGTTGAAGCCGATAAGGCTTGGGAAAATCAGACCTGAGAAGTTTATGGACGTAGGTTAAATTTATTTGGGTTACAGAGGATGGATGGAGATCATGCGACAATTGTTGATATGATGGAGTGAAATCAACGGTGGAGGATTGATCTGATAAAGGTAGAGCATATAAATATGTGCCAAGGCCATGGAAAGGTGAAAAGGTAAGGTTTACGTGTATTTATGTGTATTTATGTGTATTTCTATTATACAAGGGTTATAATAGAAATAAAGCGGATTAATGAATTTTGGGTTAAATTGGGTTAAACCAAAGTCTAGCCATGGTATGATTAAGACAAGCAAGTAATGAAAATAACCAAAGGGTTAAGTAATAAAGGTTAAGGATTAATCAAAGGTTAAGAAGGGTTGAATTAATTTCCACTCAAGGGTTAATTAAGGGGTCAGACTATGTATAGTCAAGTGAAATGTTTTTGCATGAGATTAAATGAAGGGGACTTAAACCTTAATTTACGAAGGTTTGACTAGACATGGTAATTGAAATTCCTGGGACAAATGAGATTATGCATTTTAAATACATACTATGGGTAAAGTTGGCTTAGGCTAGCATCAATTTCCTTCACACCTGATCACACCATCATTCTCCTCATGTTGCTTCATTACAACCAACATCTTGATTTTTTTTCCATCTATGTTGGCTTTGGTCTTTGAATCTATATCTACCTTGCTAAACCAATGATCTCATCTTATATCCAGGTGAGTAATCTATGAACTGATCTTGGCCCCTTCGCAACTTGACCAAACACTATAGTTATTTCTTCACCAAGTAGTAGTTTCTCCTTTTCGGCCCTTCATTTTGCTTTGATACCACTTGTTGATAATTAAAATGATGCAAGAAGAAAATAACTAAAAAGAAAATACATGGATAGAAGTAACACATGTCATTTACCCTAGAAAACCCCAACTAGGGAAAAACCAACTAATAATAGATCTATTATCTTATGGTTTAACAACAACCAATATCCTTGACTTAAACATAGCCAAGTTGACCAACACCCTAGCCCTGTCCAAGTGAGTCTTCCACACAACTTTAGCACATTACAATTGAAAATCCCCAAGTCTTTTTAAAGGCTTTAACTACATATAATACCATAGTATTAATACTACAAGCCACCAATACCAAGTGCCTGGAACCACCACTATTCACTTAACAACCTTGACTCTTTTACCTGTTAAATTTACCCAACTAGTGATGTATGGGATAGCATATAAAAACTAAAAGTGCTTACTAATCATTAAATCTAGCATTGGGAATGAATAAGCTTGCCGACCTCAAAATTTTCATTGTTCCAAAGGGTGTATATCCCACTTGAAGTGTCCCTTGAACTAATTATTTCTCCTTCACTTCCTATCAATTATTTATTGCCAATTTATATCATTTCCAATCATAGATTAGTCTCCTAGAGTAGTAGAACATTGCATTGTTCAAATCTTCAAAGGTCCCTTAAAGGTTCTACTTTGTATGTGCTTCCTATCCACCTATATTTATAGGAGATAGTTAAGATTATTTAATATAGGGGATTTTGTGTTACCTTATGCTTCAAATGGATTATATAATCCTAGATTTCTTTGTTGAAATATACCTTTTCCTTCCACTTAACATGTTTTATTATTAATTATTGAGACCCAAATTTTTGTCTTTTAAGGGTTATCTCCTCTAATTTTTCTTTATAATATTTTCTTCCTAACTTTTCTGACATCCTTTCTTCCTGCATTTTTCTCCCTTAAGCTATTGGGGCTTTTTCCTTTTGACAACCCTAATATGCCACATCGAGGATTTCTTAGTATGGATCACCATCACCAAATCAAGGGAGGGATAAATAGGGGAATCCAATTGAGAACAAAAATGGGGATGAGTGGAGTCTTAATTACTAAAGAAGGCTTATGTATGGGAACTTTGAGACTAGATTCCAACTTTGCTTGAGGAATTTCTATGGTATGGTATGGAACCTTAACATGGGGGATCATTAATTTGCTAAGTTAAATGATAATTAGATAATAATGGGACTAAGGTCAATATGCATCCCCTAATAGAGCAAAGCACAAATGTTGTGATTGGGATAATACCTCAAACCTACTAGCTATAGGAATAGATTTTCTAGCTCAAGCCACTGAGAATGAATTGGTTGAAGACCTAGAAGGATTCACAAGCCTCATTTTTTCTTAACCAATTGCCATTGATCCCCCTTTTAAGATGGGGTTGTAGTGGGAATAAATTTTGGACAAACCTTGAGAAAGAGCTCATATTTGTGATCACTCTTGCATTTGAAAGGAAATTGTTCATAGTCTAGCTTTTGAATATGACTATGGTTATCTATATTTAGCTTGATTTCTTTAGGTAATATTTTCTCTAGGTCAACCTCTACAAATATTCTAGCACATGTAAAAATACTCGCTCTTGACACTAATATATCAATGTAAACCTAGGAGATTCATCATCCTGACAATGCAAAGGGAGACCACATAGTTGAATCAAAACCACAATGCTAAAGGTACTTCCACTTTCAGGTCAAAATAAGAGGTCCATTTGTTGAGGTACATCTATCTTGATCCATTAAGTGTGGGTCTGAGAAGTTGTCTAAGACAATGTCAGCTCTAAGTATAAAGGATATCGAGATTGAAAACATTAAGAAAATAATAATCAGTAGGGGAATTTTGAGGTTAAAAATGGGCCTCAAAATGAAAAATGTAGTAACAAAATCAACTTTAAGAGAACCAATAAGATTCAACATGATGATTTCATTCTCGAGGGAGAATATTTTTGAAGGGAAAAGAAGAAAGCTACTTTTTAAAATCACATTTTTGACTTATCTCCTTGTTGGTGTACTCAAATTCAAGTGTATAAAATTTTAGGATCTGGAATGCGGAATTAGATTTCACATCCAACGAGTACCCACTTTGCATACTTTTGAGTAGATCCACACTGAGAAAAATTCAAAATATGTGAATATATGTGTTTTAAACATGTTTTTTCATGTATTTTATTAGTGTTGATCTACTCAAAATATTGAAAAGTGGCTACTTGTTGGATGTCAAATCTGATTCCGCTTCCAACAAGCATACACACTTGAAATTACTTACAAGGAGATAAGTAAAAAATACAATAGAAAAATGTATTTTTCTTTTAAAAATTCATAACTCTCATTTCATTATTTTTACTATTATTTTATTATTTTCCTTAGGAGGCCCATTTTAGACCTCAAAATTCCCCTAATGAATGAAAAATGAAAAAATTGATAATATTAGGGAACAAGAAGCTCACATAAATGCATAGATTCATATAGACTATGACTTGAAAGAAAAATTGTAAAGGGAACTAGATCAATTGAAGGGTCAATTAGTGGGAACAGAGACTTTGAATGAAGCAAGGAGCATTCTCTTGATAGAGATAGTTACATATATTTCAAAAATGTGGGGATCAATTATAATTATTGGAGATGAAGTAGACTTAGTCCATAACACAAAATAGGCCATTAAACAAATGCAAGCAAAATTATGGGACAAACCACACATTTCCTCTAGAATAGTAAAAATTCTCAACTCTAGAAATTGGGAGTAGCTAAAGGCTTTCGGTGTTGAAGATAAAAATTATGTTTTAATGGAGATAAATAAGGTTTCAACTAAAAGAAACTTCCTCTAACAAGCTCAAGATAAGTACAGGTTAGTGAAAAAAGAGGTGGACTTATTTAATACAAAGTTCAATTTTCTAAGAGAAAGGGGTATGCCTTCTTGTTGAGATCAAAATAACATATTAATGTCTTTGGATGCATATAGAGAATCCATGTAAAGGACAAGAGCATATATAAACACATTTTCAGATATGATGGGAATATTGAAGGGGAAAATTGTGGTACATAAATTAATGGATGACTTTTACCTCCATTGCTAAGTCAAAATTATTTTCCCAGTTGCTCCAACCTATTAAAAATACACAATTTTGGATATCACTTACAAAAAGATGATATCTTATAGCTATCAAGTTGAAACATATTAGGAATGGTTGACTAAATTTTCCCCATAAATATTTGTGATTTCATTAATGGAATTCAATTGAGAAACGTGATGTGTGGACAAGAACTATTTGAAGCTTGTAAATTATTTTCTATTTTTACTATTTTGTTCTATAAAAGTTGCATTCACAAAAAATATCCAATATAATAATTTTGTATAAAAACTAAATAAGAATTGAAAAAGGGGTTAAGATTTTGTAAGTGAGAACTGCATTTTATATTTGTGGACAATATTATCAAAGTTTAATCAAAATATTCTCCTTTTAGCTATCGACATTGAGTACTCTTGTGTTATGGTATTTCTCTTGTAAGTTATGCATCCTTGTTTCATCTATGCAAATTTGAAGTTATATGAAATATCTTGAGAGGCTAAATTGAGGATCAATTTCCCTCTCATCAATTGGCAGTGTTACATTTTACACACAAATTTATGGTATAATCAATTTGTTTTTATCATACCTCTTGTTAAAGGTTACATTGTTTCCTAATATTTCATGTAACCAAAGTTTTACTTTGTTATTGAACCAGTGGAATATTATTATTCTATGTTTTCTTCAAGGAAAAAAATTGAAGTATCCATTGAATGTTGTAAAATTTGTGATAACCCCTTCTTTATTCTTCCCATTTTAAAAAAAGAAAAAAACCAACAAGGTTCTATTACTATAAATGTTGTTTACATATGCACAATTGTCAAGATACAACCTGTATCTCATGTAGTATAAATCATGGAATACCAAAAATTAAATAGCGGGGCAAGAAAGCCCACCTAGTAATCTCTGTAGGGAGCACTAGATATGGCTCAACAAACAAGAAATAATTCACTACAATGTGGGTCAATAAAACCAACATAAAACTAAAGAAAAAGGCCTAAATCCTGCAAACTAAAAAACAGTTAGAAGATGCTCTTACTAGCTTGGATGCACGTAGAGATGCTTCGATAGGTCCCATCACATGCACACATGCAAAAAAATAAAAAAATACAATTGAAATATGCTTTGACTAGCTTTGACGCACCTAAATATGCTTCGGCAAGCCCCATCACACACATAGGCACAAAAAATAATTGACAAGGGCCGAAGCCCTCTAGAAAAAACCAAACCAAAAAGAAGTAGCATGTAAACGAGCCAATAGGGCATGCAAATTTGCCAATGAGTCCCAAAGGGAGCACAAAATAAGCCCAATACAATGAGCTGTAAAACATTATATTAAGTCTTACAACCCCAACATAAAACTTGAAAATGAAAGGTGCAAGGCCCGCATTCATAACCCATTAAGAGTTTCGAACGATCTAGAGACAAACCCTGAAATAGGGCAAAATGTGATGCAAACTCCACAATTGCAAGCTAAAAGACAACAATTTGAAAAACAGGTTGTAAATATCGAAGAAGACCTGCAGAGGCACCAATAACTGGAACTAAAAACATGATGGTGATTAGAAAGTCGTTGGTCGGAGAACATACCATGAGGCCTAGTGAGAAGTCGAGGACAACCCCTGACCCCAATGAAACAAAGCAAGAAACTAGGCCAAATGATAATGACGATAGAAACAAAGGTGATCAGAACCCCAACCCCACAGAAGCCCGAAACACCCCGCAAAAGTACCACATGGAGAGAACCTGCAACAAATAGCTATGCTCGCTAAGGAACAGGAAGAAATCCACCAGCTTCTTGAACAATGAAGCACAAAACAAGGAGCCAGGGTGACTAGGGTTCTAGTTTCTGTGCTCCCCTAACCTTTTCCGATGTGTTTTTCCAAGTGGTAAAACTCAAGTTCTATGTCTATGGCCCCTTCTTTATTCTTCTATGACCCATAATATGTCATACCTTAGTTTTATTCCTAAGTTAGGAGGTGCCTTGTTGGTTAGACACTTGAAATATATTGTCCCACAATTTATCATATAGGTGTTAAATCACATTAGAACTTTCTAAAACTTTTTTTGGTGCAGTGGCATAATTTTCTAGCCAAGAACTGTCTCAAGGATACAACACTCTCATTTAGATCTTAATTATTCAATTGGGATACATTGGATGTTGCTCGACACTTAAAAGTTTCAAAATGGTCAGTGGCCAGTCTAAACCACCAGATATTTGGTATCAAAATTGGTTAGCGGTAATCTTAGACCACCAAATTCAAAGAGCACATTAGTGGTGATACTACATTTTCACTAATTAGCAAAAAACGCCAATTTATTCTAACAAACTTACTTGGGAAAATGATTAGAATGTCAAGTAATTAAGAAAATTTCATACATCGACGAATGTCCACTTCCAAATTTTAGCTCTTTTCTAGTTCATTCTAGATGAACCATCGAACGTCCAATTTTGATAGTTTTCAAGAAGATTTTTCATTGAAGCTTAAGATCAAAAGACTCTAAAAGATCCAATGAATAATCGTTTGCAGTAGTTTTTATTTCTTGGTCAACATACATATATATACTTGTGATTGAAGGGGAGCAATGCTAGTTTTGTAGGTTTTAACCCTATATAATGAATTGTTGGAAGAATTCTTAATAAAACGAAAAACATGCAATGGAAAATACAAACATTGACATAGATATTTTATCTTGGAAACCCAAAATTGTGAAAACGATCAAGATTTTTTTAATATATACATTATTTTGTACAATATTACAATAAAAATATATCCTACAGAATCCATGAACTGCAAATCCATTTACCATGGATTATACTAAAATTGTTGTTTCTTAAATAAAACTACAAAACCATGGGGAAAACCACCATATTCCATAAAACTGCTTTTAACAAACTATGTGCTAGGAACTGCCAAAAGCAAATGCAAAAACCACCCATTTCTTTTTGGGGAATTGCTACCTCCCTGTGACCTATTGTTGCGCATAGTCCATTTTTACAATGTATGGGGATAGTCATACAAAGAATATAACTCATACCCAACAAGTCCATGACTTACCTTATTAATTATTAAATCTAATTGTCACATTTGTTTGTATTATTTATTTAGGATATTAGTAATACATACTTAAGTGATGCCTAATGAGTTAGTTAAAATTACTTATCCTAATCACCATGCAAGGTGCTAGGATCTAGAGTGAATTTGTCTATGACGTGGCATCACCTATTATACTATACATTTGTAACATTGGTGTGAATATTAACATGAGATGGCTTGTGGTCTTTTCTGTCATATTATTGTTTGTGTGTCATGTTCCATTTATTAATAGGAATTGCATGTCTTACATGAATGTCATATAGTACCTCGGTTATTTGTGTAGCTTTAGGAGCCTCATTATTTTTTTTCCATGACTTATATAATAATCCACCTACTTTTTCATCTCATCATTTTTTAGTCATTACCTATTGCCTCCCATTTTTCTGTTTTAAGTTTCACTTGCATTTTGTAACCACCCCCTCCCACATTTACCCAATTTCATTGGCCTAGGGTAAACATGAGACTAAGAGTTACTATAACATGACCCTACCTCTAAGCTTTAGTTATGAAAGTGGGGGCGAAACCTGACTTCTCATAAACCTCACTTAGGGCTACAAGACACTCAAGGACCAAAGGACAACCCCGAGTGACTAGACCCTGAGTTGGGGCTTATTTTCTCACATCTTAAGCCCCAAATTCATGCAAAATAAGGAAAGGGTGTGCTTATAGGGCTCCATCTGCATGTATGACAATGCTTCCATGCAGTATAACCCAAAATCTCTAGTTCATAGGGTGTGGTCCCGAGATCTATGCCACTTTTCTAGGCCAGCCTCCACACCACTACCCAAAACAGACTAAAACTTTCCATAATCATTATTGGCATGATGAAAAAGCTAAAAACTTAATATTGAATCAAGGGATTGACCTAGACTTCCTAGAATGCACTAGACATTTTGTTAAACATATGGAAAACATAGAAGCTACAGGTCATGAATGCATATATGATCATAATAGCCTGAGATTCATTTGAGAATGACCAAAAAGGCTCTATGCCCTCTCCACATAGCTGCAAAAACACTTATTAGTCCACACATTCATAAATCAATAAATAACTAAACGATTCATGACAAGATCCATAGATGGTACACATCATCTAACCAAAATATATTCAGAAAATAACTAGCATAGAAACCATGGAAACTCAGCCAGAATATCAATGATGTAAAACTAAAAATTCTCATAGATAACAATATGGAAATGTATCATATTAACATAGGAAAATACCAAACAAGTTAGAGACTTCCAGGTAACACCCGACCATAGATTAGAATGAACTAAATCTCTCTTTTAGCCAATCACCCTCTCTCCATATTCCAAGCATAAATGTGGGATCCCATGGAATAACCAAGACAAAACCAAAATAGGGCTTCCAGAGGCCAAACCACCTCAACCCTAAACCATAGTGATTCCACCTCCATGGCCGAGCTTCATTAACACCAACCAGATCGGTCTCTACCCAAGGTTTCAAAGGCTCTAGGAACTAGTAACTCAACCCACAAACTTATAGGGCTCAAAAGCATTTGTCTAACCTTGCTCTAGGCACTAGTAACTCAACCCACGAAGAGCTCCAAAGCATTTGTCCCAACCTAGGCTCCAAGACTAGTAACTCAACCAAAGTTGTTCCAGGAATTCTAGATCATTTGTTCCAACCCACAACCATAAGGAACATGAGCACCAATCAAAAAAAAAATCAAGTGGAAAACCCACAACACCATGGCCATATAGGAAATGGAAAGGAAAGGCTAAAACCACAGTCAATCCAGGAAATCCTCTATGCCAATGATAACACATAACCAGATAATCACATGCATATACCATGCATCCATAAATAAACAAGGAAATCACACATGTAACCTATTACCTGCAAAGCGATCCAATTGTAGTTACTGATCCACCTGTTCCCTTGTGATTTCCTGTTTTCTTTTGCCTTCTTTATCCAAATCCAAGTGAAAACTAGAGTGCTCCAAGCATGCTCCAATAATGCTCTAAGTGTGCAAGAGTATGAGAGAATGAGAGAATAGAAGAGAGCTCAAAACCCAAATTGGAAAAAGATGTGAACTGATCCTCAAAAGCCTTTTATCATTGAGACCTCTATTTTCTTCATTTCCCTTCATTTTTTCTTCAATTTCCCTCTCATACAAATCTGTGACTCTTCATCTCAATTTTCTCCTTTATTTTCATAAATAAATGCAAATTATTGCCACTTTACCTTTGTCAATGCCTTTTCCAATTTCCATAGCCATAAATTAATCACCAGTGGTACTCATCACTATGTTTTACCCAACATTCAACTTAGAATACATGTCCCATGATCTTGGTCTTATTTTATTTACATGGAAAATCAACCAAGGGTTGTTACAAAGCCCTCCCTCTTGGGGGAACATTGTTCTCGGTGTTCAATGAAACTTATAGGGCCAACAAAACACATGCATCCCATGTAGGAATTTACAGGGTAAGTTCCTCAGAAAGAACACCAAAGGACACTACTCACAAACAGATCACAGATCAATACACCAATATTTTTGATGTGGTTAAAACCCTCAAAGAGGGAAACAATCCACGGCCTGAGCCAACACAGCCACTTCAGGAAATTTATTAATAAAAGAATAAAATTTTACATAAGCTTCTCTCATGAATGGTTAACCTACAAATGACCCTCCATGCTCTTTAAATAGAGATCATGGACCAATCAGGCGTTAAGCCATGGATCAAGTGTCGGTAATAATGAGGAGAGAATGAACCGTCGGATCACTACATATCGTGACCGTTGGATTGTAAGTTACAAAATGTACATAGTAAAGAAACACAATTT